>JAQHUG010000219.1:174999-202120 GCA_028555095.1 Dicrostonyx torquatus
TGAACATGACCTTAAGTATCTTTTGGCCATTCGAAATTCTTCTGTTGAGAATTCTCTGTTCAGATCATTACCCCATTTTTTAATTGGGGATTTTAGAATTTTTATGTACAGTTTCTTGAGTTCTTTGTATATCTTGGAGATCAGGCCTTTGTCTGATATGGGGTTAGTGAAGATCCCTACAGAACACAATGGCTTTCAGATGCTGCCCTTGATACATCTTGAGACCAGAAGCAGGAGAGGCCAAAGATGTCGATCTAACCACAATTCAGGGTTGAAAAATAAATGTTATGCGTTGATTTAAAACAGCAGGAAGTCATTGGAAACGCTCACTACTTTTCAGAATCTATGTTTCCCCACTTAGGAGCTCTTAATGCACATTTAACTCTTTAAAATGATTTATTCCTTTAGGCTAGGGCTGCAGCTAGAGGGTGGACTGCTCTCTAGCATGTGTAAGGCCTGTGTTCAAAAGGGGGGTGGGTTACCCTTGAAACGTAACAGTGAAACAAACATAAAACAGTTATGAAACTTACCCCAGGCGTGTTTGTGATTCAATTAGCGTAAGGTATTGCACAAGCCACGAAAGAAATTAGGTTGTAATGAAAATACCTGACACAATTATATTTGTTTTTCCTCAGTGATATTTTTACAATCAAGCTCCCCTGACCTTTCCCCTGCTGACCTTTCCCATGCCTGTTTCCTTGCTCAGAGGAAATCAGCTGAGACCAGTGTGGCCCTACAGGCTCTATAGGGTAGGCTTTGCCTTTTCATTGTCATGTCTTTAGAGTAGCCTCTCTCTTTTCTTTTTTCTACTGCTTTAAACACCACCACCATTTTTGTTTCAAGATTCCGCTGTATTGAGATTGTGCTGGAACTCCAAGTTTCAAGAGGATTTGGATGATGAAATATTTGTAAGTGGTTCAGTCACTGAATGGATTATGCCTGTAATACCGAGACACCAGCCGCTCTTTCAGGAAAATGTGTATGCTTCAATTTATTAAAACTTATCCAGAGAGGAAGGTTGAAAAATTCTAACATTCACACGTGTGATTCAATGAAAAATACAGAAAAAAAAATGTAACCAAAAGCAATCAAATGTTGAGCAATTAGGGTATGCAAAGCTCTGAATCAGTGGGAAAAAAATCAACGTGCACATTAATGGGTAGGCTGTATTCATTCATTCATTCATTCATTCATCTGTGTATTTATTTTTGTGCAGACTATATCCACTTCATTGCATCATGCTTTAGTTGTTGTTGAGTTTATGTTGTGTCTCCATACTGGAAGAATCGGAAGAGTTGCTTTTATAAGATCACGTCAGCCTGTTTGTCAGCTGAGCCAAAGACAAACTAAGGTTTTACTGAAGCAGCCTTTAAAACTATGGTGGATATAAATGGACAGCATGCCATTCAATAAAAAGAAATGTGTGTGTGTGTGTGTGTGTGTGTGTGTGTGTGTGTGTACACATGTAGAGTGAATGGGGGGAAATTCTTGTCTCATTTGTTTAGAAAAATCTTCTCTGGGTATGAGTCGATCGGTTACTAAAGGATAGGAATGATGCTCAGCATTGTGTTGATAGTCTTGTCTGTCACTGTTGTTTTGAAAAAGCAGTCATTTCTGGGAACTTGAGAGTCACTTCTCAGCAGTCCCATAATGTTTACCCTCAGGGACTCAGCCCAACAACTTCAGCAACCAAATTGGCTTAAAGACATTTCATCTCCAAAGGTCTCTGTCATGTTCAAAAAGAGCAAATCATCCTTAATCTACACTTTAAATTGAAAGTGAAAGACAGTAGATATTAACCTGAGGTCTCCACGCCAGTCACATCCCACAGTCACATTCAAATGTCCTGCTGGAATGACAGCCTTTAGCAGCATGCTGCCACTTCTGATCTAAAATATTAATCATTCTCTTTGTAGACCTTCAAGATGGCTCACAAGTGACAAAACATTCTAAAAAGCACAGGGGATAATAAGCACGTTCCATATGAGCCTTAGAAAATGATTTATGCAGTGGGGAAAATATTCAGAGCAGGAGAATGGCTGTGTAATTACTATAGCATTAGAATCTTCTGTATTTATACGCGATGTAAGTCCTTCTGCCACTTCACCTCTGTAATGTGTGCAAATGTTATCCCTGCTTCAAATGCAGCAATATTACCATGCACTTTCTTTTTTATGTGAATTGGCATATTAACACTTAGTAATATATACCTAAACTTGAAGGTAAGAGGGGATAAAAGAATAAAAAACAGAGAACATACAGTATATCATCTCTGATCATGATTAATAAGTTTGAGCTTATCAAATCCCAAGATTCTGCTAATTCTGTTAAGCTCTATTGTTTATTCACTTTAATCAGTTATAAATGAGTCACAAGGACTGTGTTTAAGATATGAGGACAGTGATTCTGAAACATTATGGACATAAAACTTAGTCATGTCAGAACATACGACACATGACCCTGAAATGTGATGCCCACTGAAAAGTGTTCCACTTGCTGGCCTTTGCAACTGTTGGTACTAGGACGTGATGATCCCGAACCCTAGCTCTTAATGACTTGCAGAATCGAGACGAGGACATGGGGCTTAGTGGAGCTTTTGTGAAGTGGTTGTAAAGACAGAGCACTCTTATTTAAAAACAGAATGCTCCAGAGTCTGAGAGATTTAAACGTATGCATTGCACCAAAATAAAAATTCAGAACAAAAAGAAAATTTGCTTCCCGAACAAACCCATTTAAAATGTTGAATAGAATTGATTATTTTTGGGTCATGTTTATATAGTATATGTGAAACACATGAATTTTAAATTTAACTTGTGTCCCATCTTGGGTCCCAAGATACTTTATCATGTTTATAAAGCTACTTAAAAATACAAAAAAAATTATAAACTTGTAACAATTTCAGGTCTGATTATTTTGTATAATGGATATTCAATTTGTACTTAATAAATTTCTCTTAGATCAGTTTGATCTTTCTATAAAAGTATGAACTATAACTACAAAGGTGCTTTGAGAACTCCTTCTTAGGTTGTTCTTGCCACAGTCTCTCCCTGTCATGGGAACTCAGGACATTCTCCTTATTATTGTAATGATGCCACCTGAGTGTAGGTTGGTACGCCATGGCAGCAAAGCTGATTATTTCAGGCAGTATCTATCACTTCCAGCAAAATACCCACGACACGACAGGCACTTGGGAGATGCGATGTCTGCTCGAAACAGCCTATCCATCGTTTATGATGCTATGCATATAGCTTCCCACTGCTCTTTTCCAGTCTTAATTCCTTATAGCTGCATCATTTCACATTGCCCTTCTCATTGTCAGGATACTAGCTCTACACCACCAAGATTCCTCTGTCATTGGGGTCAGCTTAGCAGTGCACCTCACCATCACAAGCAGATAGCTTCCTTCAAAGTGGAGTCCTGTTCCATATGTAGATTCTGTATGTCTTCTTTCAGGCCAAGTCAAAGACCATCTGATAGGTCTTATGTCTGTATATGTATGGGAGTTAGGTGGCTGTGAATCATGTCCTTCATACACCACAACCATTTTATTCCATGGCAGCTTTCTGGCTATCTTGAGGGAGACGTAGTCAAGGGCTCATTAGACCCAACCCATGTCTTGATAGTACCTGCTCCTGTATCCATTAGCATGTCTGTATACCTTTCCCAGAGACCTCCATTGGAAAGTCTTATCTATCAGTGATCTGGCTGAGCACATACATGGGCTCAATAACTTTTTTCTATCTTCTTGCCTTTGACTCTTTCATATGTATCCATGATGAGGCAAGAAGCATAAGGGATGTACTCTCAGAGATTCTTTAAATTCTGCATTTCAGCCTTCCTGTGCCAGTTAGTGGGGACACAGTGCATTGGCATATATTTGTTGTACTATTGGTAGGAAATGAATATAGTCTTAACTCCCATATTTGGTTTAGCTATTTTCTTTAATAATCACCACTGCACTGACCCCTGATTAGATTTGTCATATATATGTATAAAGCCAGTTAATTGTTGCAATTTTCAACTTAAATGACAGTTCTGTGGTTCTAGGACCCTTGTCTTCTCTCTCCCTTTCTCCAGCTGCAGTACTAGAAAGAGAAGCTGTATATATTATTTCTTTAATAAAAATATAAATACATTAAAATTAAGCTAAAAACCTGCTAAGCTCCTTGATCTGGATAGTTCCCATGAGAAAATCAATAGACACCTTGCTTTCTACGGATGTGAATAGGATTCATGCCTTTAGTATTAGCTTTCAGATCTTCTGTTTTCTGCTATTGTATCTCCTTTATACCGTGTCTGCATCCACCTCATATGCCTCAGTTTGCCGGGACTCATGCACTGGTGATATATATATATATATATATATATATACATATATATATATATATATATATATACACATACACACATATATACACATATGTGCATCATATATCATATAACCAACTGTGATTGATATTTATCATTTCTATTTTTTTCCTGATGCTGATTGCTACTTAACTAGTCCATTCTCTGTCATTAACTTTTGATTCTGTTACTAAATATCTCATCTTTTTCCTCTTTTAGGTTTCAGGAATCTTGCAGTTGACCTACTTTCCTTATTACAAAAGATGTTAAACTCAAAAACAGAAGTTTAAAAATTGTGCCCACTTGGACAAATCTAGCATGGATTTTGTTTTTCCTGAATTCCCAGAACTACAATGGTTTTACATTTTTAAAAGGTGGTTAAAAATAACATGACAGGGATGGAACGTGGCCAATAAACCAGAATTATTTGCTTTATGTTTCTTTCTGAGAAACTATTGATGGATCCTATTTCAAAGTATTCTAGCTAGCTTCCACGCAGTCAGCACTTGGAGAATCACTTGTCATCAGTAGAAACAATGTATTAAAATGACTACATAACACCATAATGGCCTCCTCTATCAAGATACCTCTTTCATCACTCTCCCTTCATTCTACTCCCAACATGACTATCCTGATTCCTGGTCCTGCTTCAAATTAATATGCCATGCTTTGTTAACTCCATGGGAGGCCTTATCCCTTCTGATGGAGAAGAAGGAGTGGATGGTGGGGGGTGTAGAGGGAAGTTGGAGGAGGGAATGGGATGATAGAAGGGAGGGGAAACTGTGGTTGGTATGTAAAATAAATAAGTCAATAAATAAGTATTTAAAGATGACTACCAACCTCAAAGAGGGGCATTTACTTGATTTTTGATGAAATGAGCCCTCCTGTATTTGACTTCCTTACCAGTAGCTTAAGCTTTTTAAGATGACTTCTTGCATAAATCTTGGGACAAATTTTTTCTAGCTGTTTCAAATAGTAAGCAGGCATTGCTATATTTTTCTTCTCTTCTATCTGGATCAGAGTGGATAGTGTCATTTGAGCCTAAGAGTCCCACCCATGTTTCCTTTATTCTCTAAATCTTAGATCCTGAGGTTAACTATTACCAACACTTTTAATGGTGGGGTTCTATACATGCAAGGAACAACACTCCGGTAAGTTTTAAATTACAGGCTGTCAGTGAAAACTAGACCAAGGCGAAAATGGAATGGGATGCCCATACCAATGGAACCAATTTGAAAAGACATCTATTGAAAATAAATTTGTGTGTCTCTGGTTATCTTTAATTTAGGATTGCAAAAGTGGTTTTGGCTGTGAAATATAATAAACTATACTGACACAGTAAATATCCACTGACTATGTAATGCCTATCAAGACTGGGGAATCTTGCCATTGACCCAGGACTTGTTACTAACAGAGATGAAATAATGAACAAAATGTTATTTTTACTTGGACTTATTCTTATTTTGATGAGGTTGAAATGTATTATAAATTATATATCCGATGGTGATGCATGTCATGGAGGTACATATCACTAACTAAAAGAAATAGGATATGTTGAATGGATGTATTTCTCTATTGAGCAAGTACTAACTGTATCTTAAATGACCTAATAAAAACAGAGCAGAGATGGTATGAAACTTAGTGTTAGGAACAACATTTTGTGGAGAAGAAATATCACTGAAACTCAAGCATGTATGGTGACCACCTGGAATTCCAGCACTCCAGAGGTACAGACAAGGGATTTCTCGAGCAAGTTGGCTAGTCAGTTTATCTGGAAACAATGAATTCAAGTACAGTAAGAGACTCTTCCTTAAAAAAATTATGTGGGGAGCTATTGAAGAGAATATTTGATGTCAGCTAACTAATTTATACACACACACACATAAATATGTGTATGATCCAATGTACATCAGCACCCACACACCAACGTGTCAATATGCAGCCATGTATGCACACTAAAGACACACAGTTTTCAAAATTTAGAAATTATAGCATCTAAAGCACTAACATTTCTTGCAAAGATAGCAAAGCCAGTACTAGTGGTAAGGAAAGAGGAACAGTGGAGAAACAAGCTCAGAATTTCCTCTGGGCATCAGATCTAAGAGATGCTTAGGATGTTGTCTTTTATTATGAATGAAGTAGGGCAGCTAGTGACTTTGAGCATAGAATTGCAATTCTACCTAAAATTACAGTTTATTTCTCTCTGTGTAGATGAGGTTGGAGGACAGAGGAAAGCCTTGCCAATTCAGTTAGAGAAACATTTCAGAAACTTTGAAAATTGTGATGGCCTGGAAAAATAAATAAATATCAATTAATAAAAGAAAATTGTAATGGTCAGGAACAAGGTAGTGATGACAATAGTGTTATAAACAATTATTTAATGAATGTAATTGTATCTTGAATTGCTATGTTGCATTGTAATGTATTCTTTTACATTATGTACAAAAATAAGACAAAGAATAAAAGAGAATCTATAATTTGAATGAATAATCATTTTAGTGGAGGAAAGCATGAAAAAGAGGTGCAGATTTGGTGGAAATGAACTAGAGGCTGGCTGCAGGAGTTGGTGATTTTTATCTAACTGTTACATAGCCCAGTAGAGACTTACATGTGGCAGGTAGGTATGCAAGCCAGAGGGAGGTTGAGGCTGCAGGCTGAGGCTTGGGTTGTTACTTTATAAATTTATAAAGGTGTGAGATGGAATAAGGTGCCCAAAGAGTTTTGAACAAACAATGAATGAGACCAAAATCCTGTGTGGTAGAAAAAGTTGAAGTGGTAGAGCTAACAGGGAAGACTGTAGACGATGTGGTAGGGCTAACAGGGAAGACTGAAACGAGCACCCAGAAAAGCTCAGGGACAATCGAAGAGAGGCGGGGCTTAGAAACCAAGTGAGGAGGGTGTGCTGAGGAAGACATGGCCAGTACGTTAAATGATGCTCATGCAGAGCCAAATAAATACCTCAATCATTTATCAGTGACATTTTGGTGACATTAGTGGTGGTATATATTCAAGAAGGAACATAAGAGACACAGCAGAACTAAGGATTCTTACAAATTACATTTTACAGAACATGATAAGTAGAAATAAAAGTAATTGGATGACTTGAAAATGTATAGCTTCAGGGGAAATAGTTTGCAAAGGCTTAAACTTTAATACATTTGTATGCTATAGGGAAGGAAAGGATTGTTTCAAAAAGCAGTAGAGAAAGGTAGTAGTGTCTAGGGTGGTTTATTTGAATTACCAACCCCCATCAGAAGGTTACAGGTATTGACATTTGATAAGATGGTGTAACGTGAATCTTTCACAAAAGATATAGAACTAAAATAAGAAATGTTGGAAACTTTATAGGCATTTCTATTTTCTCAGTAAAATGTGAATGGAAGACCAACATGTGACTGAGGAGTCAGGGTGATTAGAAAACAATCTGGGAACTGGGACTAGATCAGGGATGAGACCAATTATAGAAACTGGTGAGAGTTTCTATACAAAGATGTATAGACTACTAGAAGGTTAAATGTACTAAACATAAGACAATGGATCAGATTTCCATTGAGAGTCAAGATCCAGTTATGAGAAACACAGGATGAGCTAGATGTGAGCTGGAAAATATGAACATTAAAATGGCAACATAAAATAGCATCTATGCCAATTTCAAAAGACAAAGTAGTTGGGTGGTGGTGGCATATGCCTTTAATTCCAACACTTGGGAGGCAGAGGAAGGTGGATCTCTGTGAGTTTGAGGCCAGCCTGGTCTACAAAAGCTAGTTCCAGGATAGACTCCAAAGCTACAGAGATACTCTGTTTTGAAAAACCATATATATATATATATATATATATATATATATATATATATATATATATATATATATATTTAAACTATGAGAAATTCTTAGATTTCAAGCCTTAGTTTCTTCATAAATGAAACTACAAATTTCTTGCACCAAAATAATTGGGTGAAATTTAATACTGTAGTCCTTTCATTAGCTCTCATTCTTTAATTGGGTTAACAGTCAATCTATTCAGAGTTAATTTAGGCATTTCCTTGAAACTAATGCTAATAATTTTCCAAGAGTCTCGTAAAATTACAAAAGACACATCAAAGGGTAGCTAGTTGTTATTCCTATTTTTGATGATTGATAATTTTCTTAAGGCACGGATGTCGAAATTTAATGAATGCTTGATTTTATTTACAAATAGTGTTTTGAGACATATTTGTCATCATTTTGGCCTTTATTAAAGGATAGCACTGGGAACTGGAATAGCATGCTATTGCAGATATTCTTTCAAACTGAATTTCTTGAGCAAGAGAGTATTCTTAAAAGCTAGTCTTTCTGCTCTGTGATGTTTCAAGCTTATATTAAATGACCTTTCTATTTCATTTACAATCTTTATAAAGTGAGATTTCCCCCCTTGTACATTCCTAAGTGCTAGAGAAACCTTTATACTATGATAGCTCTAAAGATCAATCTTCACATTTAATAGATAGATTGCAAATACAAAAGCCTTAAACTCATCAAACCTTTGATATGGCATGTCCCTGTATTTTATAGCTTATCATTATATTTTCTCATTACCCACTATGAATGTTGTTCAAGGTTATACCTTGCTAGTCTATAGTTTATATGCATCATATTGGCATTAAATTAGACAGGAAATATTGAAAAGCTAGTAGTATGTAGGACTAACTCAGAAAGAACCATTAGTTCATAAATGGCATCCATAGATGCCAAAACTACAGAAGTTTCACATTCACAGCGCTGCTTTATAAATCTGTTTGATGTTATCTGACAAACAACCATGTCTTGTGGAGAGAATATGGGGCCTGATATACTTTCGAGTTGTCATTTAAAAAGTCAGATAAGCAGTTTCTCCTCACATTAAGGAAATAATGTACTACACTGTAAGTTTTCTACATCTCAGTTATGATAAACCATTTGAAATCTTTTAAATCTTCGTAAATGTAAGAGAGACTTTTATACTGTTTGTCTTGTTAGTTATGCAAGATCTATCTTCATTGTCTCTTGTCTAAACATCTTTATTTATTATATATGGAGGAGGTCACATTCACCTCGATGTGCATGTGGGGGTCAGAAGATAAACTATGAATATTGATTTTTTCTTTCTCTGTGTGGGTCCTGAGGACTGTAAAGAGAGTTTTGGCCTCTTCAGTATGTATCTACCACTTGAGCCATCTAGATGACCCTTGCTTGTAAGCGTCTTTAGTTTTAGTTTGATTTCTTCTTTCTCACTACCATCATCTTAGTCATTATAGTGAACATCTTGATATTATAATTGTCTTTTGTGATAGTTGTTTTGTATTATGCTACTCAATAATTACTTGTCCTAATAACTATTTATGAAATTTCTACTATATTTCAGGTACTATTTTGGCCCAGGTGAGAATAAAGCAAACCAAATACCTTACATCATAGACCTGAATTCAGCAAAGGAGGGGGTGTCAGTCAGTAAATACGCATCTATCTCATATCAAATGGTTCCCAATAGAAAGAAAACTAAGTGGGGTTATATATGAGAGAAAACTGGGTTGGAAAACAGCAGAGCTATAATTTTGAAGAGGATTTTTAGAAACAGTCTACTGGCAAAAAGCATTGAAAACTTAAACTGCTTAAGACATTTGGGACGTGCCATACTTGGTAAATATCAGGAGCTGTGACACTATACAGCACTTCTATTACCATTTTAAACAATTAAGCATAGACAGCTACCTGGGTGGTAAAAATGGTACTGTCTGCTCTATGAAACATACCTAAGAACAGAAAGATGTGTAAGCACAGTCTACACATTTTGGAGTGTAGAATCCAGTAGTGGAAGCAGTGAAAACACAAAGTGATTAAAGAGTTGCCTAAGACACAATGTCAAAATAGGAGCCCAGATTTATTTTCTACCACTTGCAACAATTTGGAGAAATTGTTTAACACTACCAAATATCAGTATGTTACTCTGTAATGCTGGAGTTTGTGTTGGAACCTGTAAGGACAAGTAGAATTAAGTTTGTGGAAGACATAGAAGATGAGAATTTAGATGAATTTAAGTAGTTGTACCAGGGTTCATCTTATGCTAGAGACACAGTGTGTTTAGACTGGTCATGTCACAGCACCCAGTCACCCAACAGCCACAGTGTTACACCAGAGTTCTAAAATGAATATTGCATGCTATAAATGGGGTTTTGTAGCTAATTGGGGGGGTGGTTGAGAAGAGGGTTTAACAAAAGGGAGTTTAATGGGAAGAATGGGATAGTTAATTGCTTTCCTTATTCCTGAAATCTGCTGTCTTTATGTAACCACAGGGCATCCAGGGTAGGAGGAAGCTGCTTTGCTTCTGGTATGCACAAGTAGCTGGCTGGCTTCTTGAAAGAATTTTTATGCTTAGTTTCAGTGTCGTGACTGTATTTTTTGGTAAGGAGTTGTTGGAACCTGTATCTGTGGCTAAAAGTAACTACAAGAATTAAAGCACAGACACAATTTCATAAGTTGAAGATTTGTAGTAGCTGTTAGTGCCATCTTCTCAGCAACATATATCTCATTTTTCTATCTATATCACATTGGCAATTAGCCCTATAATTTGAACTTTTCACCATTAGTATATCTGCTACATGGTAACATCTTACCAGTGAACTTTGGGGTAATAACAGAAATTGTTTTGAGTGTATCACAGTGAACTGATTAGTATATGTGATTTGCCTGATTCAGAATTTTAGTTCTCCAACACTTTACTTCTTTCTAGGTATGCATATCCTCTAAGGAACAACAATAACATGGGTATATTATTAACCCTTCAATGACTTTTAGGTAATTAAGTGAAAGGAGTAACATTTGTCTTACTTTAAATCATAAAACATCAATCTTATACAAAGAACTATAGGCAAGTGAATAAATTGGGAGGAGAAGAGATGCTCTTTCCCAGGGAAGAGCACACCAATTGTTATTGTGAAGTATACATACAAGGAACATTATATGAGCCAAGCAGCTTATATTTTGGAATCTTTTTAAATATAATATATATATGTTAATGTAATAATAATGAAAAAGAATCCATGAATTTGAAGGAGAGTAAAGAGAAGATAAAGGAGGGTTCAAAGGAAGGTAAGAGAATGGAGAAATGTTATAATTAGAATATAATCTCAAAAATAAGGAAGTAACAGAAACACAGCAATGATTAAGCTTAGTAAGGAAGAGATGCTGGAAACCAGTTCTCCTATGCTGAACATTTAGCACAATTGGGAACCTACAGGTAAAGCTCTTGAAGGACATTAGAAGTTATTCTCTAGGTAAAACACAGAAGTCAAATAGTCTTGTGATTAATAAGAGTTTAAAAGAAGTCTGGATAAACAAACTTTCTAGAGTGTTATCTTAAGCCAACACCGAATACAAAGGAAATCTCAGTTTTCTTCAGTTGTTAAGGCTGTGGAAGATGGTCGTGTTGTTTGATACATAAATCCTAGCAAACGGATGGCAGAGTCAGGAAGATTGCTGCCAGTTCTATTCATCAATCTATATCATATAATTGTATCTCAAAAGGAAGGAGGGAGGAAGAGAGAAACAAAAACATAGATGGAGATGAGAGAGACAGAGAGAGACAGAAGGAGAGAGGATAGCTCATAGAACCTAAGCATAGAGGTTGTGTATAGAACATCACATTCCAAGTGCTGCAGTGGGTGATGAAAAATGATGCAATGATTTATCCAGAAAATTTAGGTAATATTGTACCTGAAGACGATTACACTGAAATCAACTGTGCAGTATAGATTAAGGGGCCTAATATTGAAAGAAGGTGCCATGCATGATTTTCTATCCAGGGTGGAAAAGTCAAAGACTAGCTTCAAGTTTCAGATTCAAGACTGACTGTCCTGTTACTGGTGAATGAATGCAGCTGGTGGATTGACTCTGAAGCCAAAGCTCAGATACCATTCTGAGTATACTATGACAAGTAATAATTATACCAAAACTTACTAGCGTAATAACTACACTAGGTATTCTCCACCTGTGCTTTGTATGTCTAGTATGTACACTTGCTTAAGATGAATGAATGAATGATAGTCTGTTTATAACATGTTACAGTGAATAGTAATAATTTAGTCCAATGCTGAAAAATACAACTCCCTCAGATTTCATTGCTCAGATGCAGACTCCTATCTGATGACCTGTGCAGATTGACGAACCCTTTCAAAATGCCTTGGCTCTGCATAAGACACCTGCTTGTCTAAGAATGCTCATGATTTGATATTGCTTTTTATTACTCTGTCACTGTTATATCCACTATGTATTCCAAGATCAAAGAGTAATAGCAATGTGTGCTGGCTTGAAAGAAAATTACCCCAAAGGGAGTGACATTATTAGGAGGTGTGTGACCTTGTTGGAGTGAGTTTGGTTTTGTTGGAGGAAATATGCTACTTTGAGGTCTCATATATCCTCAAGCTATGCCTAGTGAGGTAGTTTATTTCATGTTGCCTTCTGAGCAAGCTGTAGGATTCTCAACTACAGCACCATGTCTGTCTGCATGTCATCCTACCGGGATGATAATGGGCTAAACATCTGGAAGTATAAGCCACCCCATTAAATATTTTCTTTTATAAGAGTTTCCAAGTTCTGGGTGTATCTTTATAGCAATATAAATGGTTAGGGTTTGAGTCTTATTACACAATAAATACATTTTATAAGGCTGTAGATTCTGTAGATAGTGATTTCTCTGAAAGTTTGGGCAAAATGGAACACTAATGTAAATCCACAGTTATTATTGCTAACATCAAGGTTGCCTGTATAGGACGAAAGAGTGTTGTTTCACAAAATAAATGAATTTATTTCTTTGTGTTGTATAAAGGTTTTAATATGGACAGCAGTGCAAAGCAGCACTTGTACTTGATGTTTACATTTTGGATTGAAATGCGCCTTTGAAACTGGTTTTAACTATGATAGCCTAAGTTCTGCTTCATTTCTTGCTGAAATCAGTTTAATCAAAGACCTAATTCCTTTTCTACTGTAAGGGACATGAAAGAAAACAAATGTACTGCAATACTGTGGATGTCCATGTAGGTGCTGAGCCAGAAGCATTGCTTTTAATTCTGCTTTGGTCTGATGTTTTCTTATCGTTCAGTATGTTTATATTAAGAGCCATGTTAAAATTGCACAGAAAAGCAGACTTCCCATTAAATTCCTGTGGCTACTGCATTTCTAAAATGGTGAACTGATGCAATGAAACTAGAGAAATTGCTGTACCTTTATCTCAGCTTTTGCATCAGAAATATTGAAATGTGAACTCCAGGCAAAAAGTGGTCTTTTGCAGAATGGCAGATTCACCCCCTTCTAGAATCCTCCAGCTTTTGAAGAGGAAGGAAACTTTCATTTGAAAGCAAAGGTCATATTAGAAATAAAACAGTACACGCGTGACTAACAGCATCCTCTCATTCCTGGAGAAACCTTCATTTCAATTTCAAATCAGTAACGAACTCTACCAAAACACTTTTTTGAACAAGAAAATATAAACTTTCTACACAGACAGTTGTATCACCTTTCTCTTCAACCTTTGCTTATTATAAAATGTTTAGCAGGCCAGGGAGAGGTAAAATTTAACTAATAAATAAAATTCAATTCACTTTTGTACTCCTTATTATCCATTCCATATGGGTTGAAATTAGTAATCATTGACCTCAACTATAATAGCAATGTAGGGCCTGTGAGATGGGTAAAATTACTTGTCTCAGAAAAAGCCCTGAATTAGATTTCTGGATCTCACACTGTATGAAGAGAACCTGCTCCTGAAATTTGACCTCTGACATCCACAAGTGCCCCTGCACTCACACATAACAACATACATCACACATACATGTATACCCAGTAATAAACAATATAAAAGTAAAATAACAAATAATGAGTATATAGAAACAAAACCTCTGGAAAACATTGAAATACTTCTGTGATGGTTTGAGAAAGCTTAAATTGTCAATGTTTAGCAAAAACAGTCAAATTGGATTGAATGACAGAACTGAACCACTGTTTACGTTTCAATCGTTGGGCAAGGTTCATAACACTTTAAGTTTTTATATCCAGAATATTTATGTGCAAAGTTTGATGGTGATCTTTTATTTTTGATATAGTTTATACAACTGGTTTGGGAAAATACTTCTATAAAATACATTATACAAACTGAAGGTAGTAGATCACCTGGGAAATAAAAAGAAGAGTGTTATTGGAAATGGAAGTTATTGAAATTTCCAGTCTGAAAGTGACTTTGAATTAAGCTCTGTGGACGAAACTTGTAACTAAAGATGTACAAAGAAAGACTGTCATTTTGCAAGCTTCAAAGAATACTGTAATTAATAATTTTATAAATCAGCTCATTCATTCTGTTTTTCATGATCAGTGAATGTTTGGCACCGTGTATGCATGGCTATCCTGGAAGACTTTGGCGGACACCATGGCTTGTGTATGGGTAAAATTCTCTCTTTGGTTACATCAGATCTACATATCTATCACATTCTAATAACAACTATGATATACTACTGTAGAATAATATGACTTGTTGAAGGTGGTTTGAGGGCAGAGAGCAACAAATAAAATATATTTTCTGCTTAAAAGTTCTAGGCCAGAATGAGGTAGAAAGAATCACACAGAAATTTTAAATTCATACGATGACTAGGAAGCTCATATATGAAGGCATGTGATCTTCATTTTCTTTTTATTTTAATTATTTATTCTAAATTTTGTATTCATTTCACATACTAGCCCCAGTTTTCCCCCCTCCCATCTCTGGTACCCACTACCCCCTGCCCCAATCCACACCCCATCTACTCCTCAGAAAGGAGCTATGTAGACAAAGACTGCAAACAATTTTTTTTTCAAATAGTTCCCTCGTGGCAATGCTTTGTTCAGGTATTGGCAATGAGGTACAGTCACTAGGCACTTGATGAAGTAATATGAAAGGGTGATTGTCCATACCCTGATGGCATGTGTGTCAGGACAGAAGAGAAAGGAGAAATAGTCTTTCAACACTTTTATTATTATTTCCTTTGTCTTAGGTAGCTTTTAAAAAAGCCCCAGTCTTCCTTGCTCATTGTTATCTGAACAGTATACAAGAGTTGCCATCTATCTTCACTCGGTCATTTGAGTGCCCTAAACATGACAGGCTAGAAACTGGGAAAGTTCTTGAAGCATCAGACTTTCCCTCTCTTTTTGAGCTGTTGTAATTACCCAGAGCACATACTTCCTGTAGCATGCCAGACTATAGGAGACATAGCAGAGCCAAATCAGTCTAGGTGTGTCACCTGAGCCCTGCCTAGATAAGCTCACAGCTAAACCAGGGCAGGCAAGTTCAATGGTTCCATTTAGCAGGCATCCCAGAAGCATGAGTAGTGAAAAGAGGCATTTTGGTGAGCCAGTCAAGTTTTGCGAATTTTCGCGTGCACCCTCCTTGCATCAATAAATAAATGGAACAACCTTATTCCACTACTCTCCTTCCCGTTCCCTATCTCTCTTTCCATGAATGATTTTTCTCTCTTCTTTTCAAGATAAATCAAAATTTATTTATTACTTGCTGTGTGTCAGGCAGTATGCAAAGAGCTGACAGTGTGAGGATAATAAGATACCAACACAATCACTTTATTTCTATGCAAGTCAGATTTCACTACCGCCTATGCTCTCCATGACTATCAAAGTCAATAGGCTATAAAACTAAGTGACTATCAGAAGCCAAGAGTAATTTGCTTAATTGTTGAATTCAAAGCCTTTAAGCATCTAACTGAAGGTAAATAATAGACAGTACTTAGTCATTGCTTTCATTGTTAGCTCTGGCCTCATGTCTCCATATGGTAATCCATAGGTTGTTGATGCCCAAAGTGCCAGCAACAAAACAGATAAAAATGATGTGGAAGTGTTCTCCTGTATTTTGTATTACTCTCATTGGTTGAATAAAGAAACTGCCTGGCTTGTAAGATAGGTCAGCCTTTAGGTGGGCGGAGTAGACAGAATGGAAGTTCTGAGAAGAAAGGAAGTAGGTCAGTCACCATGATGCTCCCGCCGCAGATGGATGCAGGTTAGACTTTTCCGGTAAGTCACCACCTTGTGGTGACACACAGACTTTTAGAATGGGTTAGTTTAAGAATTAGCCAAGCAGAGGCTGGTGATGATGGACCAGGCAGAGTTTAAATGAATATAATTGTCATGTGGTTATTTCGAGCATAAGCAAGCAAACAGCGGCTGAGCAGGCCGGCAGCTGGGGGCTGGGAGCTGGTTTCCGGGAATACAACCCACACCTCCTCCCCTTATACAACAATAAAAGATACTGTACCTATAGAAATTGACAAGCATGTAATGAATATTGCTATGAGACTTCCTAACATGCAATGACACAAACATCAATAACAAATCACAATTTTAGCGGCCTTATAGCAAATGTTAGGAAGCATCTAAGCTTCATATTTTAATTTAGAAATTTCATTCTCAAAAATTTCAGGCATATTTAAAAATAAAGATCATAAAGCCAGTCTTTATTTACTCATGATCAATTTCTGTTGTCTGTGATATAGTTACTTCCTAAATTTAATTTTATAGCAAATTCTAGTTATCACATAATTTATTCTGTAAATATTCAGAATTTCTATCATTAATCTTTTTGAGTATATAGAAGTATGTATCTATTTATCATCTAGGTGAACATTGTTGATATATCTAAAATTAAAGTCTATTTCATGAAAAAAATTTGATTTGATTATTACCCTATAAAACAACTTCTTAGAGCTGGCAAGATGGCCTAGCAAGTAGAGTATTGCATGTCAGACTAGAGACCCAAGTTCTGTCCCCAGATCATACACTGAGGTTCTAAACACCTGTTTTCTGAACTTGTTGACTACAACATGTTCATCAGAAGACGTTTCTCAAGGTATATTTGGCTGCCTTGTGACACAATCAGTGCAGGAATAAACAAATACACACAATTATTCTTTTCAATATTATCCAGCATTCAAAATAATGAGTAATAAGTTATCAATGACAGCTTCCAAAGTTGGATGCTGAATTGTCTTCATTTTTCTTTTTTTTTCAGCTATGGCTTTTTGCCATATCTAAATTTTAATATCAGGAAATATTAAAGAACTAGATAGTTGGTAATATTTAAACTCATTGCCTGATCATTATATTTAATTAACGCTGATGGCCTTTAATAGATTTTTTTTTTAAATCTGGTTGGCAAAATGTCTCAGATTCCCCTCATTTTCTTTTCCCAATCCAAAATAACTTTACAATAAGCCCTTAGTTCTTCAAATAGAGTATAATATTTATATTAGTCGGATCAGGCAAGACAGTTCATTTGTAATTTGTAGGCCTCTCAGTGGAAGATGTAAGGCATGCATGGAATCTGCGTAATGAGTCAGCATAGATTCTTCAATTTGCATACAGGCCTCACTAAATTGGAACTTATACATCACGTCATTGCTTCCTTATCTGCATGTCCTCTCATCCATTGCTGAAAATCCAGGTTCCTAATAATAGCAATATGAACACTAATTTGCTATATTATAAATAAAATATACACAGGACTGTTGAAGAGCAGTTCTGCTGTACAGCCGCCATCATTACACTCAAAGAGCTTTTGAAACATTTTTGTCAGTTTCTTTTGTACAGAGAGCACATAGATATGGACATTCAATTTAAATTTGTATTTACCTATTATAACCAGTTATTCTCTTTGGCTATGCTAACCAATAACTAATTGTATTGTGTAAAAGAAAAACAAACAAAAAAAACCAAAGCAGGAGCTTTTTTATTTTAAAATATCTCTATTATACAATTTCTATTTTAACTTTCTCATTAGATTCTTTTCATTCAGATCAAATCCACATACAAATAGTACCTATATTTCAAAGTATTTATATATTCATTTTTTAATGTTATGACCTCAAATATCTATGTCTTGTGGCATCCATGACCTTTTACAGCATAACTAATTACACAGCACAGATGCTGTGATGTGTATTTCTGAGTTTAGGTCATGGTTTCTTGAGCATTGGTCCTTCCTGTTGCCCTGGGAGAAACTTCCACCCGGTGTGATGGATTACTCAATACCTCACGAAAGGTTCATTCATCTTCTGAGTCTTCTCAAAGAATTAAATCAAGCATTTACATTGCATGTAAAAATGTACCTCCACATCTGTGTCTGCCTAAACTTTTATCTCTCTCTCCTACCCAGAGGCAGATGGATCTCCGTGATTTGGGACTAGCTTGCAATGCAGAGTGAGTTACAAGACAGCCAACACTATTAAACAGAGAAACCCTATCTCTAAATCAAAACCAACAAACAACAAAAAAATTCTAGAGCATCAACTGTGTTGAACATAATCCATGTCCTCTCTGTGTTTTAGTTGAAAGCAAACTGCTTGTAACTAACAGCTGGAGCCAGCAAATGGATCCAAAGCCTCTGATGAAAGAATCCATCTTAATAATTTGTCATGATCAAAAGTTACATTTTGACCTCCACTCCAGGGATGTGTGGGTGAATTTTTAGAATTTGTCTTCACATACATTTCCAAAGATTGGGGGTGGGGAGCTAGAAATAAACAGCACATGGCAGGTATTTTGTTCTACACAGTAATTGTCCTTTTATGTTGGTTTTCACACTTGTTTCTCCCAAGTCAGCTAAGAGCAGATGCTAAATATGATCTCAGAGGCATTATCAGCAGGATTGGCTCTGTCTCCAGATCCACCGGATTTCCTTACCATCCTCCAAGTAGAGACAGATTTGCTGCAGAACCGTCACATGAAGAATGTCAGTACTTTAGACAAGTTGCGGGGGGTAGAGGGCGGTACCTCTGCTAGCAACAAAAGCTCAGAAATATTAGAGGTTTATGGATACTTCATTCATCATTCTCAGTTCAAGCATCAGTGTCCTGGCCAAGGCTCTGAGGTTCAGATGGTAAGTTTGTAGGAAAAACTGCCTACTGCACTTTCCCAAACTGTACAAATGAATGTTGGGTTTTATCTTCAGGTGGGTGGAGAATGTGACTACATGGACAAGTGATTTAGTTCTTCATTCTATTGACAGGTCCTATCAGGGTGGCAGTTAGTAAATCATTTAAGTCTCTGCTAAAGCATCACAAAATAGAATGCGAAAGTATAGATTAATTATGGAAAGTTGATAGGTAAAATTTAGTGCTTCAACTGCTTTTTTCTGTTGTTTAGCCGAGGAAGTAAAACGTAAAACACGTTTGTCAAGTTTAGTGTCTAGAACTTCTTAACCAGTGGTTATCACCAGACACTCAGTAACAAAGAGGCCTGTACTCTGGGCTTTTGAGTGCCTGAGTCTCCCTCATTTTCACTCAGAATTTCCTTGCTTCACTGTGTTTTAATCCCCTGTGGAATCTTTTTTTTTTTTGAATGGCTTCTTTTCAAAGATGCCCAGAAAGTCAGCTAGTGTTGCCTGGTTGCGCCAGCCTTCAGAGCTCAGTCTGCCACGTGATTGCCCTTCCAATGCCTGTTTCACCTGTTGATTGGAGTGCATGTATCTACTTCATAGCTCTTATTTACCTCTGAACTTTGCAACTCAGGGCTTCTGTGCTGGAGAACGGACACTTGTTGACTAACTCAGGACCACTGAAGGCCCTTCTTTCCACAACCTGCGTGTTACTACTATAGCATGAGGCTTTGACCACTATGCCATTTTCACAAGCAGGGGATACGTTGAAATTGATTTTGCAGCAGATGCTGCCTGCGGGTATTTTCTTTTAAACAGCCTTTTAATTTTCACATACCATTCAATTTGCTCATTTAAAGTGCACAGTTTGATAGATTTTGGCATATGTACAAAGTTGGACAACAATATTACCATCAATTTGAGAATAAATTTTATCACCATTTTAAAGGAACCTAGTAGTAATCAGACTAATTTAATTTTACACTTAACTCTGTCCCCACTTTTAGGTACTGATAATTACCTTATCACCCTGGCTAAATGATATCACTTTCTTTTCAATTTTTAGGGAACCGATTTTAGACAAGGATCGATTTTCATTCTCCTACAGGTTGACATCCAATTATGCCAGCACCATTTGTTAAAGATGCTTTCATTCTTCCATCGTATACTTTTAGCTTCTTTGTCAAATATTAGGTGTTCATAGGTTTGTGGACTAATATCCGGATCTTCAATTAGATTCCATTGGTCAGTGTCTCTGTTTTTATGCCAATACCAAGCTGTTTTCAATACTGTAGCTTTGTAATAGAGTTTGATGGTAATGCCTCCGGAAGTTCCTTTGTTGTATAGGATTGTTTTGGCTATCCTGGACTTTTTCTTCTTCCATATAAAGTTAGTTATTATTCTCTCAAGTTCTTGTGATTTGTTGGTTTTTATCCCAAATTATTTTCTGTTTTGTGGATTTATTCTCTTTTATTTTCTTTGATTCTAAGATTTTTGATTTGTTCTATATCTTACCATTTTAAATGTTCTGTTTTTATAGAGAATTTATAGAGATATTAAAAAGTTATTCTTAAACTCTTGTCATATTATTATGTCCCAGTTTAACATTAAAATGAACTACTTTGAATTTCCTGCCCTCATCAGCAATATATGCTTTCTTGAAAAAGCACTGCAATCTGATTATCTGTCATTTAAAAGTGTGCAGTATCTCTGAAACTAATTTTTGCACCTTATGCCAGTAGGGTGTGTTATATTTGTCTAATTATCAAATTTTATCCACGTGAGATTGCTAAAATTAGAACCTACCTTTGTATGTGTGTTCTCTCTGTTACTATCTTATACAAGCTCTTCACAGACATTAAGCCTAGGGACTCTGATGCTTCAGACTAGTATTCAAAAATTGATGAAAATAGTTTTAGCTAAATATTTTATCTTTAAGGTAAATAAATGTACTTTATACACATTGTCTTAGAAATTTTTAATCACCATGGAAATTGAAAATAATTCCTACATTAACAAAATTTGAAATCAGGACGGTTACTTTTTTGTCTAAAGCCATGTGGAGAGTAACTGGTAGAACAAATATTTAAACAAAACCTGCTAGACTTTAAGACTATTTTCTTGCAATATAACCCTGCAGACTTAACTCAGGATCACCTAGGAAATATTTTAAAGATCATTACTATTTCACATATTTAGTAGGAGTAAACGGAAGAGTATTTGAGATGAACTTACTGCATGAATGTATTTATAGAGAAAAATATAAGCATCATTGTTGAACGAATATAAAAGCAATGGTTGTGAAGGGAGTAGAAGATTTCAATGATAGAGCACTGATCCCACAACAGGAGCATCCCTGGGGTCAAGGGCTTCTCTGACTATGCTCCTTTGTAATTACTATGATGTGATTGATGATTGAAAGGAGGGGATGCCAGATTTTGCCATATAAAATGGTTATACATCCTTGTAAAGATCAAATCATTAGTAATGACCTCTAAAATCTTACAACAGACACAAAACTTCCATGAACAATCAGGAGAAGAAAGAGTGATAGTGATGTGTTACTTTGTTATTGATATGATTGATTACAGAGTGACCTATGTAATGTGTCAGGGATCATGGGTGGAATGGCCTTAAGGGGAGAATCCCTTTGTACAAGGAGATGAGCTGGAGAAGAGGATATAGGAATGAAAACATAAATTATGGTTTGAAGTAGGAGGTGATAAATGACGTCCTTCTGTTGGTGCTCAGTGGTAGCCAGAGGCTATCTGAGACCATTAGGAAACAACTGCATGGTAACAGGGTCTTTAAAAATAATCCAGTTGTCATGACCTTTATTGCTTTAGATGTAGCACGATCACTTGCAAGTCCTCAAACTCCTGGGGTCATCTACATATCGCAATTTAACCTTTGCATAGTCTGCTCTCCAGGATTACATATTGATCATCTCCAAAATGAGTATAATCCTTTTATCCAAAACTCCTGGTACCAGTAAAACAAGTACTAAGATATGTGGAATTTTGAAAGAGTCACATGTAGTTATTATTAGTGTACAGTAAATCTTGCAGAATTTTAATAAGACTAAAGAGAGAAGAAATATCAAAACAGATTCTTCCCACTAATGAGGTCATGACTGATTTTTGATTCCTGATTATGAAAATTTGTTGAATGTGTGAACTACTGATTGGTCCCTGACCCCCCCCTCCATGCTTCTTGCCATCAAGGCAGCACCCATGCTTCCCAATCCACATCATCAGCACAGTTGTTCCTAGTTTTCTGCTTATGCCACCCTCTGATACAAGAGATATTTCTAGCCTGTTACATTAGCACACGCTGAGAAACCTCTATCTGAATTCTAGACACAAGCAAACTGGTACTCTTTCCTCTTTCCAGAGGCTCAAACAAAAATTCATAGGATGACCTTGTATGCCTCAGTCAGGACTCACTGTGCTTGAGATAATGAGGAAAATTTTCAGAGGAGATCTTCCCCCACAATTTCACCTGCCATCACAGTCTTTTGTTCTGCTCCCTGCCACTTTTCTTCCTTACATCCAGCTCTTTAAATCCCAGATGCCATCCTTCTGAACGTCATGGTAAAGATTTCAAGAATACTTCAGCCATTAACTGATGCACTAGTACCTTGGAAAATGAACTTTGGTTCCTTCTTTTCATTATTCTCTGAGGCAGAGTGGAGTGTCTTTTAGTTTGTGATAGGTCAAGGTAAAATAGTATTCAGAATCTAACTGCTTAGGATTGGTTGTGGATTTATAAAAGAAAAGTAAATATCATACAAACACTGAGGTGTGGGTTTTTCTCATGGTTTATAGTGACGTATCTTTATATTCGGAATCTCTATATCAGTGACCTAGAACGTATGGAAACACATCAGTTGCTCTGAACCACACTGAAATGTCTGGTGAGCTGTCTTCTTTATAGAATGATGGGGAAATAATTGTGGGATATTACTACATGTTAGCCCAGTGACCATTACGAAGTTATAAGCTTAAACACATCTGTTCTGAGAAGACCTAATTTGGATACTTCAGAGAAACACAATCAATAGCTATATAGAAAGATATCTACTGCGAGAATTACCAGTGATAGTCTATCTGAATTCAAAGAGATAAGGGCAAGAAGTTTAAGGGGAGAGATGGTGGATAGCTTAGCTCAAGAACACAAAATTCCCCAGTTACCTATATTTAGGCCTTCAATGGCCTTTTATGTTTGGAAAAAGTGATCATCAAAAGTTTTTATGCCTTTTATTCTGAGTTCTTTGGATATTATAGATATTAATCATCCATCATATGCACAATTGCAAAAATTCTCTCTCATTTTGTGGGTTTCTTCTTCATTTGCTTGTTTCTATAGCTGTGAAGAAGCTTTCTAGTTTTAGAGGTCCTGGTTGTCAATTGTTGACCATAGTTCCTTGGCTAGTGGAATCCTGTTCAAAAAGTCCTTTACTATTACACCTGCATCTTGCAGAGTTTCTTTCATCAGTTTTAGCATTTCAAGTTTCAAATTGAGTATTTTTCCCCAAATTGAGGTCTTTGATCTACTTCAAGGCAAGTTTTATGCATAGTGATGAATGTGGGTCTGATTTAATTTTTCTGAATTAGGATGAGGTCATCCTAGTTTCCCAGGACCATTTATTGAAGACTCTGTCTTTCCTCTAGTGTATTTTTTTTACCTCCATCAAATATCGAATACTTGTAGCTATAAGTACCCATGCTTTGGTACTCTATTTTATTCCATTATTCTGTGTGTCTTTTCTTTTTTTCTGCCAGTATCATTGAGAACCTGATAATATATCTTTAAGTCTGAAATGTCAATCCTTCTTATAGATAGAAGCCCACATAAAAATGACTGAAGATATAAAGATAAGAATCTCCTCCATTTTGCTTTAGTTGTCCTATAAAATTTTGAGAATTATTTATTTATATCTTATGTTCCTATACTGATAGTTCTTTGAGTTATACACATTTTTAAATCTAAGCTAAATGTAAACAATGCATAAGTATCTTGTTCAGAGGTAAGAATAATATATAAACAAAAATATATCCTAAAGGTTGTATCAGTATACAAAGTGTCCTAAACAGAAGTAGAAACAGGCATGTATAAAATCTGGCAGAATAACTTTGCATAGGTACACAAAGAGTGTAAACAGAAATAAAAAAATATAATTTGAACTTATATCAATATAAAAACTATACCAGTGTACATTATCCATAAATAATGGCTTACAAATATCCATCTATTACCCACTATTGTTATCCCTTTTTAAAAATAAACATAGTTTCTACCCCCCTAAAAATAAAAAAACATTTATTATAAAAATGGGCAAATGTTTAAGAGTTAATAAGTCTGTGAATGTTATATAAATTATTCACATTTCTAAGTTTTTATGTAATTAAAGAGTAAAGGCATTTGAAAAAATAAATATGGTTTCCAAGTATAAAACTTTTATTTTAACTTACTATTATATCTGTAAAGGCCTCCTCTAAATATTAGCTTCCTACTCAAAATAAATTGGGGGGTTAGAAATGTTTTTAAGACAAAATGCTTGCTTTCCTTTACTTCTAGGTCTTCCTTTTGTGAATCCATGCTACTGTTTAGCATCTGCTATAAGTGCCGAGTCCTCTGTCTATATGAATGCTAAATTAAGGCCTGGAGTGTGTGATGCTTTTGCAGAGGACCCCAGTGTCCTAGCACCTATGTTAGGTAGTTCACACCTGACCATAACTCCATTTCCATGGGGATCTGAAATCTGCTTCTGACTTCTTACAAATAGTCACACATAGATTAATTCACAGAGAGATAATTAAAAATAAAATGACTCTTTAAATGCACAGTGTCAGTCAAAGATCCTTATTGAAACCAACAAAATTTTGCTCTGACCAACTCAAGAAGAAATACGATTTACTAAATTTTCAAGTGGGCTCACAAAGCCTTTGTGTGGGTCAATGAAGGAGGCTTGGAAACTATGGCCTTTAAACACCCGCAAAGCACAGTAGCATGAAGTTTTGGTGCCTGTGCTGGATGTTGTCATGAACATTGGATGCTCCTGTGGTAACCTTGATCTTTAGGGCCCTTAAAACCTAAATCTGATGATCTGATCATTAGCATAATCTTCATCATGAAATATTCAATTTCATGTTTATCTTCTGAATCAAAATGTGCTCTGATTGCATCCAATTTCAAAAGAGCTTTAGTGAACTGGTGCCTTTCAATTGTCCTTTGTTAATACAACTCTGCATTGTTGGCACCAATCAATGCAATTACTGAACATGTGTAGATTTTTATCACATTTGCACTGTTTAGTATCAGACTCATCTAGGGCTCTGACATGAATGTTGTCCCATTAGAATAAGAGCAAATTACATGTCTGAATACAAAGCAGATATTAATCTATTCTTGTCTGATTTCCAGAATGTATTTTGAAAAGGCACTTAATTGTATCTACTGCTCTGAGTTCTCTGGACTTGATACTGGCTTAGGATTTTCTCCAGATGTTTTTTTCTTTTTTTGGTTTCTGAAAGTCTACACACAGGTTTCACTACCATCATTTTACTCATGTGCATTACATTTAATATGTCTGAGAAGCTCTGCTTCATGAACTCAGAATACAGAAATGTGTGGAGCCAGCAAATGAATTGCCAAGAGTTATGTCCTGAATACACACTCCTGAAATGGAGAACGATTTATATGTGGCTATTTAGCTCATTAAATGTATCTAGTGCTACAAAAATTTCTTTATTATATGTATTTATTTAATATATGTGTCATAGTTCTTTCTTGTCTTGTGGCTAACATATTGAATAGCCCAGTTCTACAATGGAGACATTCATCTAAGACTATCACAGTGATTACTTCAGGTTCAGTAAATGAATGATGTTTTCCTCAATAACTGGTGTTTCCTTCACTGCACATCTTTGTGCGAGATCAAGTTGTCTTTGTATGTTTTATGAACATATTTTAGGTCTATGCAATCTCCCCAAAATGAAAGTAATAGACTGCTAATTTTGCTCTATTCTATTTTTCTTATTTCTAGGTAAAACTTTTTCCCTATATATTATATATCTGTACTTGATTTCTCTTTTCTTTTTTAAAAAAATTGTTTTGCTTCCTCTTTCTTTCAGGGACTGTATCATGTTACTTTCTGATCTTCTCTGTTTGTATAGGTTTAGATGCAAGCCATGGGCTCAATAGCATGTGACATAGTGTACTGATTAGTTATATTTAAATTCACATTTGCTTACTAATGAAGAATTGCTAGATTATCATCCCCCAACTACTCCTAAACTGGAAAACCACTGAATACATTTTCACATTGATTGATTTATAACATTTAATAAACAAAATCAAAGGAATATTTTTGAGATTACCATTTGAAAGATTTATGGATAATGTTGCTAAAAGAATATGTAAAACTGACTCCCCTTTGGTGGGGTCCTGGGTTCCCTGCGCGAATCGGCCTGCTTCAGGGCTGTGGCCTTTGACGAAAGTGGGTCCAGTATAAACCTGCAGGGCTCCAGCAGAGAAGCCTGCCCATTGATTGCAGCTGGTCCTTGATCCGTCGGACCAGAGTGATGCACTCAGACCAAGCAAGTGACCATTATCAACTACTAGTTGATCCACCTGGAGAGGAAGAGATGGACAGGCACCAATCCAAGAGTTCCTCTAACAACCTGAAAAGCAACATAACAACACCAGAAACCAGCAATTATGCAACAAGAAGATCTGAGCAAACTAATACAGAAGAAGTAGAAGAAATAGACTTTAAACATAACTTTACGCAAGTGATAGAGACCATTAAAGAAGAGGTGAAAAACTCCTTTGAAGAAAGAGATGAGGAAACTAA
>JAQHUG010000219.1:205413-221346 GCA_028555095.1 Dicrostonyx torquatus
TACTACAAAAGCATTTGTGCTACTATGTTCATATCAGCATTATTTGTAATAGCTAGAACCTGGAAACAACCTAGGTGCCCCTCAATGGAAGAATGGATCCAGAAAGTGTGGAATATGTACACATTAGAATACTACTCAGCGGTAAAAATCAATGACATCTTGAATTTTGCATGCAAATGGATAGAAATAGAAAACTCTCTCCTTAGTGAGATATCCCAAACCCAAAAAGATGTGTTAGTATGTACTCACTCATTAGTGAACCTTAGCCATTAACAAAGGTCATTAAGCTTATAGCTCACAAGCCTAGAGAACACAAAGAACACGGTGAACCCAAAGAAAAACATATATAGTTCCTCCTGGAAGTTGGAAGCAAACAAAATCGCCAGGCAGAAGTTGGAAGCATGGGTGTGGGAATGGAGTGGAAGTAGGTGTTTGGGGTGGGGATAGGCAAAAGGGTAGCAGAGGAGAGGGTACGTGAACTGACCTTGTCCCATAGTTACATTGTTGAATATCTTGACCACCACCATAGAAATTTCGCATGATCGATGGAGATAGAGCCAGAGACCCACATTCACATCAGAGCAAAGGATTGAGCTACCAATGTCCAGTGGAAGAGCAGAAGGAGGGAGAAGATGAGCAAGGATGTCAGGACCGTGAGGGACTGGCCCACCAACAGAGACAATGTGCTTGATCTATTGGCAGCTCATCAAATCCAGCTGGACCAGGACTGAATGAGCATGTGACCAAACCGGATTCTTTGAATGTGACTGCCAGTGGGGAACGATGGAGAAGCCAATGATAGTGGCACTGTGACCTATCTGTTCTGTATGTATTGGCTTTTTGGGAACCTATTCTATATGGATGCTCACCTTCTTAGACCGAGATGGAGGGGGGAGGTCCTTGGGCTTCCCACAGTGCAGGCTATTCTGCCCCATCTTAAGGAAGCAGGGGGAGGGTGGTGGGGACAAGGGGAGTAAATGTAAATTTTTCTTTTAACAATAAAAAATAAATAAATAAATAATAAATCAAACAATATGACAAAAAAGAATTTGTAAAACCCAGACTTTAGACCAATAAAACAAATTATCCATTTGATTACTATAATTGGAATTAAGGAGTTTGTAATTTAAATTTTTATATGAAATCATAATTATTTTTATGTATTTTATCAAGATTTTCTTACTAAAACTTATAATCTTCATTTAGAATTTGAAAAATTGTATCCTATGAAAAAGCCAAAGCCTCCATCTCTCTCTCTCTCTCTCTCTCTCTCTCTCTCTCTCTCTCTATATATATATATATATATATATATATATATATATATATATATATATATATATATTATATATATAATATTGTTTTCACTTCTAGGTTCTAGGATAACTATGTTGGTCTAGATGTCAGTTGCTGTCCTTATGTGTATTCTCAAGGTCCACTTTTGAGTTTTTTGGGAAGTGAGTAAAACAGAAAATGCATAATTCTTGCCAACACCTCATAAGCTGAACATAGACAAAGAAGTGTGCCTCTTTCTTCTTTATATATATATATATAAATATGTAATTCTGTATAATTGTATTATAAAATGATGTCCAAATGGAATTAATCTTCTATCAACTTCTGGCAGGGTTCACCTTCTGATGAGGGCTCAATTTTTGACATTCTGGTTTCCAGAAGGATGCCTTCTTGCTAAGTTTTTCATATGTCCCCTGGGGATGCATAAAAACAGTGAATGAGTGAATTAGGAAGGAAATTAATCTGATCAGAACCATGCTTAAAGAAATAGCTCTAACTTTTTTATCTCCTTTTATTTCATAACTCCAAATAAAGTCACAAAAGCATCAGATCTTCAACATGAATTGATACATTGATACAAGCCATTGTGAATAATAAAATACACAGATACATCACTCACCAAAATGATGTAAAACTCAAATACAATCTGCAAACATTGTTCAGTGTTATTAAAAGTTATATTTAGATTGCTATGACTCTGTACTGTGTAAAAGCTATGATAGTTATATTCTTTCAAATTTAAGGAGATGATAAAATATGTTAATCTTGTTTATTATAGACGCAACCATTATAGGCTGAGTTTATACTAATAGACGACTGCAGATCTGCTAAATTTGCAGATCAGAAAGCATCTTGATGAAATTGTATGCATTCTACAACACAAGAGTGTTAACAAGTATGGTCTAGTAGAATCTTCAAGATCTTAATAACACAGATTATCTTGAAATCCAGAATTTCATTCTATTTTTCTGTAAATCCCAAATCTATATAATGAGATTCCAATAATTAGACAAGTTTCTATGACTTAAATTTCTTAAGAAACTCTTGAGACAAAATAGAGTCTCATTCTAATTTACATTTTGCTCATTATTTTCTTATAAATAAGAGATACAATGCAAGGGACAAGTCAATATATTATTTCAGAGGTTTTTTTTTTCTAAATTCAAGTAACCAATTTTATTGTATATATTTAAATCTGCAACATTTACCCCTTCACTCACACACACATGCTGCAGTGATAACTGTTGCCAAATAATCTTTCCTGTGCTATTTTTGTCAAATTATTGATATAAAACACTACGCATTAACTATATTCTTCATATCATGCATTGGATCCTTGAATTTCTTCATACAGCATAAGTACAGCATCCTATCTTTTGACCTGTGTCTTTCCATTCATTTTATTTTCCAAGACAGAGTTTCTCTGTGCAGCACTGTCTGTCCTGGAACTAATTCTATATACTAGGCTGGCCTTGCACTCAGAAAACTGCAGCCTCTGCCTTTTAAGTGTTGGAACTAAAGGTGTGCACCACCATGCCTGGCATCTTCTCAATCTTTTTGTTTGTATTTACTGTCTTTTCTACTCTATGTTTCTATGTAGTTTTAGATTTTATATATGACTGAGATAATGCAGATTTTTGTTGCTCCAATGTCTGACTTATTTAACTTAATAAAATGTATTCTAGTTTCACAGATGTTGTAAATATGAAAATATCAGCTTAAAGTTTAAAGTTACTCCATCATGTATATGTAAGTATATATTTCAATATCTTTACCTTTACATATGTTTCTTAGCATGGAACTTACTCCCCCCTTTTATAACAAAAGCATTCTATAGTAAAATTTATTTTTATTTATTTTATATACATATTTATTATGGAATATACTTTAAACTAGAAATGAATTTGTCTATGAGTATAAATTGATGGACAGAGAAAACAGTTCTTCTAAGAAATCATGAATATGTATTCAGTAAAAGAAACCAAATAGGAATTGTTCTTCAAATTCTAGAAACAATGGATTTATAGTTTTGTAAATAATGGCTGTTATCACTGTTAATTCTATGAATAACTGATTTGCATTTTTCTGTAAGGTATGCTTGGGTAAATAAAGATAGACCATACAGTTAAATATTTTGCCTCATAAAACATATTGTTTTAACTTTTCATTCAGATAGCTAAGTGATAATTTTTTTAAAACTTTTATTGATTTTCTGGAGATTTCACATCATGCATTCTGATCCCGCTTATCTTCCCAAACCCTTACACATACTTTTGCCCTTGAAATCTGCCCTCACAAACAAAATCAAATTTAAAAGAAAAGCCAAAACTCAAACAAAACAAAGAAACAAAACAAAACAGAAACAAAACCAAAAACAGAGGAGAGAGAGAGAGAGAGAGAGAGAGAGAGAGAGAGAGAGAGAGAGAGAGAGAGAGAAATATTGTCATGGAAGTCATTGTTATGTTGCAGTTTACCGTTTAGTCCATCCATCTTACTTGCAAGTGTTTATAGCCATGAGTCATTTGTCTGTCTGGAGGACTCTAACATCAGCTATTGAATTCAAGCATATTGACAGTCCTGTGTTTTCATAAGGATTTCATTTTCTCATTAAAAATTAGTGATATCACTGTGTAGGCTACAAAAAAATCATGTAAAATAAATACCAGCTGTGTCTTTAACTCATTTAGTGTCCTTACTAAAGTATATAGTTATATTAGATATATTTTATTCATAATATTGTCTTTTTTAGAAAAATATAAACATAGAAGAGCTGACATAAACAAATTTTTGCTCAATAGTATAATAACTTAAAATTTTCTGGTAGTGTAATTCATATTTTAGAATTAATATCTAAAATTGAAATTCCTGTCTTAACATTTTTTTGTTGTACTCATGTCCACTTTGACTGGGGGATTGGTAAAAAGTTACTCCCACAAGGATACCTCCACTCTAACCTCTAGAATGGTTAAATGTATTATAACACATGGCAAAGGGATATCAAAAGTATCAGATGGAATTTCAATTGCAACTCATCTGACCATAAAACCGTGAAGTTTCCAGGTGTAACGACAGAAATTTCAAATGTGAAAGAGATGAGTTGGTTTATTTTAAGAAGATACTTGCTTATTAGTTTTGAAGACTGGTAAGATTGGCTTCTGAATATGAGAAATAAATGGACCGTCAATGAGCTTACATATCCAAGTCAGCTCTAACGATAAAATTATTTCTTAGGCACTGCTCCCTATCGTAGTCTTTGCCACCTGACTTCCTTACATTTTGAAAACTTACTTCTTCAAAATCAGCAAGAGAATGAGCCTCTTCAGCCTGCCATATCACTGTTGATATGATGTAACTCAATCTGGGGGGTGACTGTCCTTCCATATTTATGTGGTCTACCCTTGTTTAAAAGTAGTACACACACATGTGAGTGCACATGGATCAAGAATCTACAACACTTCTGACAGTGCCCCATGTGCGTGAATGCACACCTGGACATGGACATGTGTATTTTAATTTTTTTCAGTGTAAAGTCATCCTTAGATGATAATTGATTTCTTAAATTATTTTTACTATTTTGGTCATTTTTTTTGTTTTTAATAGCAGATCTCATCCGGTTCATTAAAGCAGCAAAAAAAGATAATCTCTCCGTGCTCCAATTCTCATATGATGCTTGGTTACACAGCCATCTTTCCCATATCACAGAATTATTGACACTAACATCTCAGCTGATTTATTTTTAATACTTATGTACAATATAAGACACTTTCACTTTATCTAAAAATTATACTCAGCTCTGTACTTTGGAGAAAGAAGAAACTGTGGTAGAAAAGTCTTCCCTTCAGTATGATATAGCACATTATGCTCGAGTCAAGGGATTAATTACATGCCCATACCCTTCCAAAAAAGACTGAACATTTGTACAAATGAGAAACATTAAAACTACGGTTGTAAATCAAGTTATTCAGATTCTCCAGGGTGAAATACCCTTAACTATATAAAAGAACAGTTAAAATAGTAAAGATTACTGATAGGAAAATTGATTGGAAACATTTTGTTGATGATAAAATAAATGAATTATAGATTATACCTACAAGAAAAATTCAATAAATAAGTGATGTGGTTATGGATAAAGAGTTATGGAATATTGTATGTGTGTGCATGTGTGTGCAATGTCATCAAGAGAAGTCAGTAAGCATGAAAGGTATGTCCCCTTTCCCAGTGACTCAGATACAGGAACATAAGCACATAAGCAGAATCATTCACTAATTGGGTTATTAAAACTAAAACATCTTCAAAATTATGATATTAAAGTGATGCTTAATGTTATGTTTGCGAAGTTAGACAGTTAACCATCATTTTCATATACATCTCACTGTTTTTCTATCAGTGCAAATGCTTTTGGAGGGCAAGAATTTATCTGAAAGTCATTTATATACTTAACTACAAAAATGTATTGCATTATAATATTGGTTCCCAAGAAATCTAAGAATCTGCAAATCCTATTTTGATTAAGAACTAAAGCACATATCATTGATCATGTAAAAGAAAATCAAAATGAGAGAAAGGAAAATGTAAGACTTTTGCAATCCCATTATTTCCGTTTAAATGTCATGTTACATAAGAAACTGTCCCAACGTCTTTTTTTTTCTCTTACCAATGCAGTTGCCATGTAGATGGAGCTTGTCTTGTGGGACATAATCACAAAGTATATTCATTCTTGTCTTTTCCTGTCTCTTTCCATTTATTCTGTTGACTAACTTTTAGTCCTAGTTCTTCATAAGAATGGAATTTAGGACAAGTCCCCAGGCTTGCCTAAACAACTTTGGATAAGGAAATCTCCAGTCAGTCATTAATATTTTTATTCCATTGTAGTAGTCAACATTTTAACATTTTTCAAAGCCCTGGGTGTTCTCCATTTCCCAGGCAGTTGCCTACTATAGACTCTGTGGTAGCACTAGGCGACAGGACCTCTTTCTCCCTTTTCTCTATATTGCATGTTGGTTCCCTTTCATCTTTTCAATCAAAGCTTTAGATTTCTAAATAGAGTGGTGGGTGGAGGAGAGAATGAAAATAATTTGACATGTGTCATGCCATACAGAGTTGACAGGCAATTAAGCATAAGTCTGAGCTAAGTTTCTGCAAACATGTTAGGTTGTTAGCTTGATGTTTTGGTTTGACCCCCTAATAGTGGGAATGGGGGTGTCTCTGACTATTTGCACTGCTCTTCGGACCCCTTTCCTCCTACTGATGATAGGATTTCTCATCCAGCCTTGATGATAGGATTTCTGCGTGGTCTTAACTTGCCATGTGTCATGTTTAGTTTGTGTCCCTTGGAGGTCTTCTCTTCTCTGGGAGAAAAATAAGTGTGTTGTGTGTGGGGGTAGGAGGAATGGAGGGAGGGAAAGATGCAGTTGGAATATACTATATGAGAGAAAAATAAATAACAATAAAATAATAATAAAACTAAGAGATGGCCTTCTTTAATCTTAGTGGCTCAGAACATAACAGACATGACAGTGAGAGATGAGTGGGGAGGTAGAAGGTGAACAAGGTCATATCAACAATAATTTTTTAAAGCTAACCTTTCTTCTAGGTATATCCTCAAGGGTTCTTTGGAGTTTGCTCTACACTGCCCCTCTTCCTCAAGGTCTGTTCAACATGTAGTTCCCTTGAACAGGTAAGGACCTCACCCTCTTGCTTTCTATTCTTCCCTGTTATATGCCCACATAATCCTGCATTCACTGCTGGTGTGTCTTTCTGCTCTATGGTAATAAAGATTCAATGTAATCAGACCACACCATCCTTTACTCAAAATCTACAGTTTCTCACCTGGAAATATTTTCAACACCTCTTTCGAGATGATCTTGGGACTGAATGATTCCAGGGAAGATTGATTATATGTCCTGCAGTTACTCTTCCCCAAGCACTCAAGAACATTTTGGTCCAACATCACTGCTGCACCATCTCCCAGTGACCCACAAGAAGAGCTCTCGATGGCCTTTGTCCTGTCTCTTTGAAGAAGCTGGAAAGGCTTCACCATTTTGCCTTGAGGAAGAGGGTGAACTATTGCACACTAGCACACACCAACAACTCCAGGCAAGGATCTTTTCTGCTTTCCTATTATGTGGACAAAAGGAATGGAAACAATTGTTTGACATGATCTCCTTTTGCTAAGTCTACATGATAATCATACCTTTTATTTTGGAACACATTGCAGGCTTTCTTGGTCGCTACTAACACTCAAATAAATTTCTTCTTCAATGTTTTATTAAACCACCTTATAAAAATTACAAATACTTAGTATATAATAGCATAGTTTTCTTTATAATTTTGTAATTCAATCATATATCATTGTATTCAATTATTTACTTTTAAGGACTCTTTTTTAGTTCATATTTTTGAAAATATTTTAACAGCTACATATTATTTAATGAAATAAATATAGTGTCAATTACTTAATCATGTTATATAGGCACCCATGTAGATTTGGTTTGTATAATATGTCATATATAATGAATATACTTTGACCAATACTCTTCTATAACGGGATATAATAGAATATGCTCGCATCAGTATTTCTAAATAACATTTGTAGGAGACCCTTAATTTCATCCTAGGTGCTTATACTTGACCCAGCAGGCCAAACAGGTAGCAGACAGGTGTAGCTGGGATTTAGTTGGTAACAGATTGCCAAATGATTCAAATAAAGTGGCTGGGATGTATCTGAGAAGTGGTCATTTTTGTCCCGCTTTGGTTTCCTTGTAAAACTTCTGACTAGGTAGCAGAAATGCTGTCTGAATTTGTCCCTGTGCTAAGAGACAGCTAATTCTGGAGTCTATTTCACTTTCAGTCAAAATTTAAATGTTAGCTTGGGTAAAGTTTTCTTTTTTATCAATACTGTTTAACTAAGTCCACTTTTCATAATTCTAATCAGGCTTTTTTTTTCAATTTAATAAGAAAAATAATTTGATTTGATCACTTGCATTTGTAACTGTGTAGGTGCAAGTTAGGCTGCAAGGTGCCCTTCATGGTTTCAGATGTAGACTCTATTTTTGTTGAATCCTTGTTGACTTTTTTTTCTTTTTTCTTTTTTGTTTTTTATTGATTTTTATTGAGCTCTACATTTTTCTCTGCTCCCCTGCCTGCCACTCCCCTCCCCGCTTCAGCCCTCTCCCACAGTCCCCATGCTCCCAATTTACTCAGGAGATCTTGTCTTTTCCTACTTCCCATGTAGGTTAGATTCATGTAAGTCTCTCTTAGTGTCCTCATTGTTGTATCCTTGTTGACTTATAAGTGTGGTGTCAGATTGCTTTAGATGTTTTCTTGATAGTCTGCTTCTTTTCAAAGGATGATTGTGGCATGCCTGAGAGAAGACTGCTATGCATTTATTCTGTTTGGGATTTATTTATATTCTTTAATATGTAAATTCACTCTTCTTGACAAATCTAGATTTTGCTTCATCAAATACTTTTTCATGCTGATACCTTTTTTCCTCTTCTTCCTGATACAGATTTTTGTGTCATCTGACACAAAATTAAAATGTCTTTTTCCTGAAGAAGTGTTATCTTTCAGTGTATTTTTCTCCCTCTGTTCTATGGATGTTTTTGTTGAATAGTCTTCATAGTCATTGATGGTCTTGTCTTTGATCTCTCTCCTGCTATTATACATCCCCACTGGGATATTTATGTTTTTTTATGATATAATTTTCAATTGATTCTTTCTTTTCCTCTCCTTCAATGTTTTTAATTTTATATGTTTCCTCTTTTTTCAGAAGTGGTATAATTTTCCATTGAAATATCTTTAGCTAGATCTGTGAAAGTCCTTTTCAGGTAACTCTCTATGTGTTGGGTGCCTAGTAATCATATTTTCTTAATCCAATACACTTGTCCTATCTTTTGAGATGGATGTGATTTTTAAACTATCCTAAGCACTTTTTGAAGTTATATTATGATGTTGTGTATCCAATTTATGCCTTTGATTTTAATGTTGCTCAGGATTAATATATAAGTTATAGACTCCTTTTTTTACTCCAGTGATAATACAGTTTTCTGACCTCTTGCTGCTGTTCTGTTGTTCTTCCCTGTGATTTAGCCTGAGTCAGTGAATCGCTTTTTCTATGCTGCAGTGTAACTCTCAATTCTGTTACCTGTTAAACATGATGAGTTTCTCTGTGGAATGCTCAGGTAACAGGCATAAAAAGATTTGAAGAATGACCTTTATGGACTCATTCCACAAACATTTTCTTTTAAGATGGGAAGAATAAAATCTCTAAATTTCTTTTGTCTGCACAGAGAAACATCCACTGTCCCCAGTGACCCATCAGTAACACTAGCATAGCTGGGATTATTGAATGCCACCTGAGTTAGGTGGTTATTGAATGAAACTAAGTACGGCTGTAAGGCAAGACTGTTCACTAAAGCACCCGGTAAAATAGAATGCTCCCATTTCTTCCCATTGGCAATGGAAGGTGGGTCTTCAATCTGCTCTCAGCTAATACCTACTACCTAGGGGGTTTTCGGAGAGAGGAAATGGCAGTGGTGCAATGTTAAAACCATTCTTTTCTGGGTGTCTTGGTAAGGAAAGAGGTTATTTTTTTAGACCACTCTCATCCCAGTTCCATGAGAGAAGGAGGTATTTGTCAGGTCAGTTTTGCCTATACCTACTGACTTTGCCAGTGTCAAAGTTCTCCAGAGTCTATTCCACAATGTATGAGAAACAGAAGGAAAAACCTGGTACCATTCTATTCATCAAATCCTAGCCTTTCTTCTGCTCATAAAATTCTTCAGACCTTGTCTCCTGTTCATGTCTAGAATTTTACTTAGGCATCGGGAAAGAACAAAGATAGATAGAGTTTATTTCCTTATGTCTGAAATTGAACCTCTTATCTCTTAAGCTAGTTTTACCTTTATTGATGCTATTAGAGGTAATAAACTCAGTTAAAAACAATTCACAAATATATTAACAGTCACAAATGTTTTATATTCATTCACTATATATAGTCGCATATTTTATTCATAAACAGTTCCCTTCACAGTATAACTCCAGTTACCTCCGTGATAACTGTCTTTCTGTGACAAAGATTGGCTTGTTTTCATTTGTTTGGCTTGCCAATAATATGCTAAGAATTAATACTAAGATTAAGATTAAACTTGAAAGCAATCCGTTATAATATTTAATCTTTCAAATGCTCTAACGATTTGAAAGGAATGACACTGGAGGATTATTTGGGGATTATGTCGTAAGAGGATCTAATTATATTTAAACAAGTTATACTAGAGTTAAAGTTACATACTGAGTGAATTGATTGATTCATCAGAGAATTTTGGCTTGATCCTTCAAACACTTTCATACTGCTTTTGCAGTTATTTGAGCCCTTGAAAGATACATCAAAAAAGTACTTATATATTTGATGATTTGTTGTGTATCTTGAGAAATTGGTCATAGAGTTATAAAAGAAGTACTAAGCTTTGCTTTCTGTATTTACAACAGATGGACATACAATTATGTACTCTCTTGAAATAGATTTCATATTCCAGTATTATTCAGTTAAAACTCTCTTGACTAATAGTTGTGATAGGTAAAACATAATACTGTAAAATTGTATAATGAAAAATGATAACATAATTTTAAAAGTTTTTACTGTAATACTATAAATCTCTAATTTAGTATTTTGCAAAGAAATATCATCTTTCAAAATTTTTGTTGAAAATCTTGTCCTTATTGGTTGTCCAATGCAGAGTCCTCAGCTTTAAAATTAAAAATTGATGTGGGATTACCCTCTGTATACTGTGAATATCATTGGTTAATAAAGGAACTGCTTTGGACCTATAGCAGAGCTATAGAGGAACAGAGCTAGGTGGGGAAAACTAAATGGAATGCTGGGAGAAAGAAGGATCTGCTAGGTGTGCTTTTTTATAAACCCCAGAACCAACCACAAGAGGTTTAAACCATGCACACTGGGCCGGGTCCTCCTCATCAATCACTAATTAAGAAAACGCCCTACAAGCATGCCTACAGCCTGATCTTATTAAAATATTTTCTTAATTGTTATTCTCTCCCCTCAGATGACTTGAGATTATGTCAAGATGACATAAAACTATCCAGTACACATTCCCACAGAAATCAGAAATGAGACAAATTTGCCCACTCTCTCCATACCTATTTAATACAGTACTTATTATTACTCGTCTTAGCTAGAGCAGTAAGAGAACTGAAGGAGATAAAAGGAATACAAATAAGATGGGAAGAAGTCAAAGCTTCTCTATTGGAATATGATGTGATATGATAGTTTATATAAATGACTTAAAATGTCACCAGGAAATGCCTAAAGCTGATAAACACTTTCAACAATGTAGCAGGACACAAATTTAACACATAAAAATCAGTATCCTTCTTATATACTGAGAAATAAATCAAGGAAACAACATATCTCACAATAGCCCCCAAAATATAAAATATCTTGGAGTTCATTCTAATCAAGCAAATGAAAGACTTCTATGATTTTTTTTTAAAAAAACTTTAATATACTGAAAGAAAGATTGGAAGAGAATTAGAACATAGAAAAATCAGCCATGCTCATGGATCTGTAGGATTAATGTAGAAAAATAACCATCTTTTCAAAAGCAGTCTACAGATTCGATATAATATCCATGACAATTCCAGCACAATTCTTCAAGAAAACTTGAAATGATAATTTCCAACTTCAAGGAAAGTAAAAGTTTCCAGACTAGCAAATGCTTCTAAATGATAAATGGACTGATGGTTATGTTAACATCCCCAATCTCAAATTGCACTCAGAGCTATAGTAACAAAAGAGCATGGTATTGGAACAAGAAACTGACATAATGAACAATGGAATAAAATTCAAGATCTAGAAGTATGTCCACATAAGTCATCAGAGTTTTTATAAAGAAGCCTGAAATACACACTGGAGAAAAGACAGCATGTTCAAAAAGAGGTGCTGGTGACTGGATGGCTGCATGTAGAAGAATGCATGTAGTTCAATTATCACCTGGCACGAAACTTAACTCCAAATGTATCAAAGACCTCAATATATAACTGGACACACTGAAACTGACAAAAGAGAAAGTAAGAAATAATATTAAACCAATTGACACAGGAAAAGAAGTTCTTAACAGAAGAACAATAGTACAGACACAAAGATTAACAATGAATGGGATCTCATGAAACTGTTAAGCGTCTGATGGCAAAGGACACTATCATTCAAAGGGGCAGGTCACAGAATGGGTAGAAAAATTTTTAGCAGCTACGCATTCAGTAGAGGGGTACTAATAACACATAAGGAACGAAAAACATAGCTATCAAAAACAATTAACTAATTTAGAAATTAGATACAGATCTAACTGGAAAATTCTCAAAAGACGAAATTCAAATGGCACTCAAAGAATGTTCAACATCCTTATTTATGGAAATATAGGCCAAAACTACTTTGAGGTTTCATCTTACTCCAGTCATAATAGCTAAGAACAGTAAAATAACAACCAATATGGCCTGTTATTTCATGAGTATATAAAGAAAATATGGTACATTTATACATTAGAATATTACTCAACCATTAAAAATGAAATCATGAAATTCACAGGTAAATGGATGGAACTAGAAAAATTATCATCCTGAGCATGTGGCATGATATCATTTTTGTGTCAGTATTAACTGTTAAGTCATTCATCGATAAGCAAGCTGCTATCCACAGAACCATAGAAGTTAGTTATAGAGCACAGGACTTACAGGGAATGGATATCCTTAGGAAAGGGAAATAGAATAGATAGTTATGGATGGATAATTTTGGAGGAGTGTCAGAATGGAAAGATTAAACAGGGAGGAGGAGGTCAGAAGCAGGGTAAAGAAGATAATTTGGGGATAGACAGCTAAAACTAGAGACATTTGAGGCGTCATTTGGAAACCCAATGCAGTAGAAACTTCCAATAATATATACATATAAGAAGGTGATCTACTCTATCCTTAGTGAGATATCCCGAACCCGAAAAGATGAGTATGGTATATACTCACTCATTAGTGGACCCTAACCATTAACAAAGGACATTAGGCTTATAGCTCACAAGCTTAGAGAAACCAAATAGTATGGTGAACCCAATGAAAAAACATATATATATAGATCCTCCTGGAAGTCGGAAGCAAACAAGATAGCCAGGCAAAAGTTGGAAGCATGGGTGTGGGGATGGGGGTGGAGCTAGGGGTTGGGGATGCAGGTAGGTGAAAGAGAGGGGGTAGAATGGAGAAGGAAGGACTGGGGAGAGCCTGGGGGTGGTGGAGGGTGGAGATAGAGGAAGGGTAGATATTGGAGAAGGGAATAAGATATCTACATTACGGGAGTCATTTTGGGATTGGCAAGAGACTTGTCTCTAGAGGGGATCCCAGGTGTTCCCAGGGATGTCCCCAGCTAGGTAGCTGGGCAGCAGAGGAGGGGGTGCCTGAACTGACCTTGTCCCATGGTTACATTGTTGAATGTCTTGATCGTCACCATAGAAATTTCTCATGATGGATGGAGATAGAGCCAGAGACCCACATTCACATCAGAGCAAGGGACTGAACTACCAAGGTCCAGTGGAAGAGCAGAAGGAGGGAGAAGAGGAGCAAGGAAGTCAGGATCGTGAGGGACTGGCCCACCAACTGAGACAATGTGCTTGATCTATTGGCAGTTCATCAAATCCAGCTGGACCAGGACGAAATGAGCATATGACCAAACCGGACTCTCTGAATGTGACTGCCAATGGGGACTGACTGAGAAGCCAATGATAATGGCACTGGGACCTATCTCTTCTGCATGTATTGGCTTTTCGGGAACCTATTCTATATGGATGCACACCTTCTTAGACCGAGATGGAGAGGGGAGGGTCTTGGGCTTTCCATAGGATAGGGTATACCACCCCATCTCAAGAAAGCAGTGGGAGGTTAGGGGGAGAGCAGGGGAGCCTAGGACAAGGGGAGTAAATGTAAATTTTTCTTTTAAATTTAATAAAAAATGAAAAAAATAAGAAGGTGATCTAAACCAAATTACCAAAGAACAAGGCAGACAGGACCCCAAATGGGTATCACTCTTTACCAAATTAAACTTCCAGTCCGAGGATTGGGTTGCATCTAATTAAGCCGTTAGTGAAAGGGCTCCCATGGGAACCCCTAGACAACCAAGACTACTGGACAGGCTATTGGCATCTCTCCACAAACTGACAGCAAGGCACTACCGCTAAAGACCCTTACACAAATCATTGAATCTGGTAAATATGAGCTGGTGTCTACCTTGATCCTCCACCCCTATGGACTGGTATTCATGGTACTAGACAGGACTCTACATGCTATCAAAATGGAAAGGTAAACATTAACCCAGTCACAAATCCTTCCGTATGCAATGATGACCTGCCTACAAGACACACTGGTGCAAGAGTGCTACAAACCTTGTGGGAGTAACTAAATAATATCTGATTTGGGTTAAGACCCACTCCTTGAGATGGAACCCATACCCAATGCTGCCAAGGACCCGAGACTTGATAGGCCATGGACTTGAAAAACAACAAAATACAACAACTCTGCTAAAGGACTCCTAATGATATTCTTTCATACATGGAGATTTCTGCATTACTCAGCTATCACCAGAGAAGCTTCCTTCTACAGTTAATGGGAACAAATGCAGAGACTCACAGCTATACACTATGCAGAGAATGGAAGACACTGGAAACTCAGCTGCAAAAGAGGTGTCTCCATCAAATCCATCTTTTCTGGGCTCAAGGAACTCTGAAGAAGTGAAGATGTGATGAGTATAAGTGCCAGAGGGGTTAGTAGTCACGAAACAGTTAATGCCTTCAAGACATGGCAGGGATGGCACACACATGAACTCATGGAGACTGTGGAAGAATGAATAGTGCCTGCAAGGGTCTGAACAAGTTGGGGTCCTATAAATTAAAGACATGGACACAAGCCCCCATCCTTAACCCAGAAACTATCTCCAGTCAATTGATAGCCTTCTGCAAATGAAAAGTTAGATTTCTCTGTAGTGTATATTATTTGCATTTTGATAAGTAAATCTTGCCTATAGACCATAAGCAAAGCAAAAACCAATAGAATGTCAGGCGATGGTGACACACACCTTTAATCCCAGGATTTGGGAGACAGAATCAGATAGAGTTCAATGTCATTTCTCCAAGGACTTCTCACTGGGGAAACAAACTCTTTTAAGGGTAGGAGTTCATGCTCTGCAGTAGATGGATGGCCAACACAATGGAGCTCAATGGCACATTTGGAAGTTCTTTGTTAATAACGCTAAGTAAGAGCTTTCTGTCTTTCTTTTCCTTTTTCTTCTTTTTTTGTACCTATAGTTTCACATATATTATGACTTCCAGTTTTGTGTTTTTATGGGACCCCTGTGTGTGTAAATATTTGTGCCTCTGAGTCTATACACATTTCTTGTGTTTTTCTTTGGCCTCATTTCTTACTCTGTTTTGTCCTATTCTGATTTGGTTTTTGTGGGAGGGTCCACCTGTATTTCTGTGTTTTGATTGGTTAAATAAAGGGCTGCCTGGCTTATAGTTAGGCCAACCCTTAGGTGGGCGGAGTAGACAGAACGGAAGTTCTGGGAGGAGAAGAAGGAAGGAGCAGAAGCCCCAA
>JAQHUG010000219.1:224226-248798 GCA_028555095.1 Dicrostonyx torquatus
GGGAAAAGGCTAATGATAATAAGCCAGGCAGAGTTTAAATGAATCCAGTTTGTCACGTGGTTATTTCGGGTGCAGCCAGCCGCTGAGCGGGCCAGTGGCTGGGGGCTTGGGAGCCAGGCGCTGGGGAACCTACAACCCACACCTCTCCTCCCTCCTCTATTTACAACAGGTTTTGTTGTTGTTGTTTTATTTTACTTATTAATTTTATTTTATTATTATTCCTTGGATGTTTGTATTATTGTCTAATAAAAGCAGAAAGGGTGTAGATCCAGATATGAGGAGAAGAGGGGATATTAAAGGGATATGTGTAAGATTATAGTATATGAAAAACGTTATTTTCAATTAGAAAACAGCAACATAAAGAAAAAGACGATATGAATTCCTGGCAAAGGATTGTATTCCAAGTGATAAAAAGACTTCATAAAAAGATTTGAAAGAATAAACTAACTCATAAGGAAACAAATTTAAGAATGTAATACGAAATTATGTCTATAGGCTTAAACTTAAGACAAACAGAGGCAGAACCAATCTAGAACCCTCAAAGTCCTATTCCTAGGGAATCACATTCACTTGCCAAGCCCTACAACATTCCAAGCCAGCACAGTCACCACTGGCCTGGAAACAGGTGTTCAAACATGTGACCCTGTATGGGGCATTTCACACCTGAACAGGAAAAATTCGTGAAAATGGCCCAGGTTTGTCATAAAAATAATGAAGACCTTGGCAACACTCTCTCATTTATATGAAGCCAGTGCTCACAGCACACATAGTCTGTTATGGCCATAAATCTATAGTGTTATTTTTTCCCGCTTCCTCTTTACTCTCTGAAGATGAGGAAGCAAAGCATTTGAGACTCAAATATATTTAGTTTCAGGGGAATTGTAGCTAGCAAGTTCAGGGCTTAATCTTAAATCTTTCACTCCTGTATTTCGCATTCTTTAAGGACCTATAGAATTTCAAATGAATGAAAACCACAAAATTGAAGCATTCAGGTAATGGGTACATAAACGGGAACATGGGAGAGTAGTTAAGAATGGAGGTGTTTCATTCAGATCTGAATCTACACAGAAGTGGGAGGCAGAAAGAGTCAACAGACAGTTGACTAGAGAAAAAGGCAGCAGCAAATCCTAAAAGAGCAGCCCTGTTCTTTCCCTATGTCAAAGAGTAGGATGCGAAAAAAGAGGAGACATCCAAATGCCCACTGAGCAAGTTAAGGAACACCTGTCACTTGGGGGCCCAGAATTTATACATGGACAAGTATTATTTTTCCATCAAAAATTTTATGGTTTCAAAATATTAGGTATTCTAGAGAATTTCAAACATTTTGAACAAATGGACGCCTTGATTCCAAAGTATTCAGACTTTTTCTTTCTCTTGGTTGCAGAGTGGTATGTGTAACTTCACATTGCCATTAAAGGAAGTTTTATCTTTTATTTTTTTCCTGTGACAAATTTAATTTATAGACAGGAAAGCCACTCTTTGCTCTTGATCAGAAAATGTGAAAGCGATTTACGATTTACCTTTGGTCAGTTGGTGTAGCCCCTGGCATCCTAACCGTAGCCTTATACATGTTTATAGCATTTTAGAGTTTCTAAAGAGGCATATTTATTTCTCAGGACATGTAAATTTGTCTAGCTATTGATTTTTGATAACTTGGGGACCTAGTTATCCCTAAGCAAAATTTTATTTTATTTTTTAAATTTAGAGGGGAATTTGTGTAGCTGTTTTTCAAAGTTCTGAGATGAGGCCCATTTGTTAAAATATTTATTTATTTATTATGTATACAATATTTTGTCTGTGTGTATGTCTGCATACCAGAAGAGGGCACCAGAGCTCATTACAGATGGTTGTGAGCCACCATGTGGTTGCCGGGAATTGAACTCAGGACCTTTGGAAGAGCAGGCAATGCTCTTAACCACTGAGCCTTCTCTCCAGCTCGAGGCCCATTTTTTTTAAGTTTCTAACTTTTTCTCAGTGTACACTTAAATATGGTCAATAATTAGTCAAAGCACTTAAATCACGTGTGTGTGTCTAAGCGGATTCCATGAGAGGACGTACTGAAGTGAAATCCAAGCCAACGAACTGTTTAATATGACCTATGAGACTCAGATTTAAAAGATTTTAGGAACTGTTTTGAAGTCCTTATTCTCAATAAGATGTAATTATAAATATATATAACATGTTTGTATATTACATAATTGTATATAACTATTTTCTTCATTTATAAATGATGTGCTTTGTAAGCATATATTTACATATCTCTTTATTAACTCTTTGGCACATTATTTACGTTTTTAATGAATACACTTAGGAAAATGTATCCTTTAAATTATTAATGTTTTTATTTTTCATGTTTGTGCTTACATATATTAAAATATGGGCATGTACATTTCTGAAAGGGACATGCAGAGTGCAATGCAGGCTATCATCTTGGTCAACACTGAAGCTTAATTTGCACTTCGTGCTTTGTACAAGTCAAATCTCTTTCACTCTTGCTCCTCTCGCAGATGCATGCAATCTATGCACCAGTCTAAAATTATGACTCCAAATAGTAAAATGCCATAAAACCCTTAATTGCAGAGGCATTAATGGGAACTTGTATAATCCTGGGAAACTGCTCGCTGAATAATGCCTCTCCAGAGAGACTTGCTGACTACACACCTGCTTCCATAAATGAAAGCAGAGCCCGTGTTCATTTCATCCCTTCAACCTTAGAACTGCTTAGAGTTCTCACTCTTTTCATCATGATAGAGCTCTCTTATGAATGACAAGTTTATCCATGGGATAATAAAAATGTGTTAAGATAGTCATCTTGGCAGTGTTTTTGCTGATGTATTAATTCATTTCCTTTCACATGCTATATCACCAAGATGTCGACACAGATTTTATGAGAGGGTTCACTGGAGTGAAAACCAAGCCAATGAATCGTTTAATATGAACTAATGAAACCCAGATATAAAACGCTTTAGTAACTGTTTGGAAGCTCTAATTGTCAAAAGGATGTAAATTCTGAGCACTTCTAAGTAAAGGTAAGGATTGTAATGAAAAAATTGGAATCATTTTGTAATAATTGCTTTAATTAAATAGTCATGTAAACAATAATGCACAGGATGGAGCCCCTAAAACAGAAAGAGGAATAGTGCGAAAGACAAAGTCTGTGCAAGGGTGTGGCCACAGTGTTTTTCTTCACCCTGGTTTAGCAGAAATTCTTATTAGCATCCCATGAACATTTATGCAAACTTAACTTTTTCAAATAAAAGAATATAAATGTGTAAAGCAATTCAACATTTAAAAAAATCTATCAAAGTATTTTAAACCCCAATTAGCTTAGGACATCACAATGATTAACTTAGGAGTTTCCCACTTGATTATTTCAATGCACAAAGTGGTTTGATAGAGATGACAGCTGAAATTACATCCTATGGGTTGTTTTTGGACTTTACAAAGTAAAGTATGTGGTGGCACACATTTTTAGTCCCATGCGTTGGAGACCACAATCTTTGAGGAAAAATTTTGTTCCATTTTTAAATATTTTCTTGCAAAAATTTTAGATTTCATAAGGAAAATGTTCTAAATACTCAAATGTTCACATGCACACATGGATTTATTTCACAATATAGATATGTTTTTGTGTTTTACTGTAAACTTACTCATTTATGCTATTCAACATGATGATAAGTATATGATTACATTATGACATACTTACCATGAACAAATTAGGTACATTCCTCATCTCATGCTGATGTGGGATGTCCTTCTGTATATGTATTTCTTTTATTGGATAATGAATAAAGCTGTTTTTGCCAATGGCTTAGTAGAGTAAAGCCAGGTGGGAATACTGAGCATAGATAAACAGAGATAGTAGATAGCAACAAAAAGATGTCATGTTGCTACTAGAGTAGGAAGATGCCCAGAAACTTTTCAGTAAGCCACAATCTTGTGGCAATACACAGATTAATAGAAATGGGTTAATTTAAGATATAAGAGCTAACTAGCAATATGCCTGAGTCATTGGTCAAGCAGTGTTGTAATTAATTTAGTTTTTAATGTGATGATTCAGTTCTGGGCAGCCAGGAAATGAATGAGCAGTCTCCATTTACATAATGCTGTTACCTTTTCCTTTGTGGTGAGAATTTGTCCTCCAGAAAATGTAAAATATGCAGAATATTTATAATATTAGTGATCGCCATGCTGTTCATTATGTACTTGGACCAGCTTTACCACCCCCAGTCCTCTGATAACATCTTTCAAAAGTGTTTCTCTCGCTTTGATTTTTATTGAGCCCACAAATAATAAGATAATGTTGTGTGTGCCTTCTTCTGTCTGTCTTATTGTATTTACTTAACATAGTGTCCATATTTTCATTTTCATCAGTATAGAATTTGCTCCTTTATTTAGACTGGGTGATATTTTTTTCATGTATACCACATTTTCTTCTTTGTCCATCCACAGATTCATACTGCATTCTTTTCTCACCTTCAGAATGAACCTGGGAATTCAGACAACTCATTGAGATGTTGATTCCATTTCTTTGGATATATACAAAACAGTGCAATTATAGAATCATATGGTAATACTATATTTTTTTTGTTTTTTTTTAATATGAAAATTCTACTTTAATCTTGTGTACCTACCAAAATAATTTAATAGATGTCACGACTTCATGCATGCTATGTACCTGTATGCATAAAATTTCCACAGTAAAGACTGAGGAACAAAGCAGCCCTTGACTAAGTTACAAAATGCTCAAACAAATGACCAGGAAGACAAAACAGTACCATACTCAACCTTTAGGAAAAGTTCAGTATCTCAATCCCCAACCAGATTCTGATTCACTCCAAAGAACCAATTTGCTAAGTTAGAAATAAAATTAATAAAAAGAATTCAAGGAAACAGAAAGCCTAAGAATGGATGCAAGGACACTTGATTGTCCCAAGAAAATTCCCAGAACTGCTTGCTCCTCTTGGGAACTATAAAGCTGATACATTATACAATTACAGAGAACCATATAGAAAACACTTAAGACAGCAGACTAAACAGGAGGTACACACTTTTAAAACTTGTATGTGAAGATTCTGCCATGCATTGTGAAAATACTGTTAATACACAACTGCAAACCAGGATGAATGACTCACAGTGGTTATAATGTTCATTATGTCATCAGGTTAATGAACCAAACTAGAGGGAAGGTGTTTATATTAGTCCTTAAACATCTTTAGTCAAGGCTTATAAAGAATCAATTTACAAACACCTAAGGGTTATGTCCTTATCTTATATATATGTCCTTATGTATCTTATAGGCCAGGCATCCATCCTTTTTATTTAACCAAAGAACAGAAATACAGAAGAACCCTCCTACTCCAGCCAGGAATGGGGAAACATGAGATTTGAGGGCACTGACATTAACTTCAGACAATGTATGGAACAGTTAAATAAACAAATAGAAACAGTGCTACTTTATTAAAATACTGAGTTTATTTCACACATATATTTTTGTCTCCCTACCATTTCCACATCTGACCACCACTATTACTATGTCCTATCATAACATTCCATACATACTTAAACCAAGTAAAGGGTGGAGCTCCATCCTTGAAAACTAAACAGGCATTTTAGACAACACATTCTTGGCAATGGAACCTGGACAACATTTATCAAACACAGTAGGGAAAGTTCTCACTTTGCATTATAAAAAGGACAGCCAGATACATCAACTGTTACAGAAATTAAGTAAGACGGAATTATATCAAACTGTTTAAACCATTTTCTTCAAGAGACTTCCTCCACTGCCAAAGATCTTGAATAGCCTCCTGGTCAGTCATCCGGAAGCAATTCTTCACGTAATTAATGAACTTGGCTTCCACTTTGGGAAGAGAGCCACCTTTTTCTATACTTGCTTGCATTTTTGCCTTAATGTCTTCAACAGAACTAGGTCCTTTTGGTGTTTTAGGGGTTTTTTTCCTGTTTTTTGAAGGATTCTTGACCCTTTGATCTTGGTGTTGATGGTTTTAAGTCTTTTCCATTTTGGTTTGATTTTTGTGCGTTTTTGGCTGGGGTATCTCGTACAGATTTCTTCACTGGAACTTTTTCTTCAGCTTCCTCATCATCAAAATCATCATCGTCATCATCTTCATCATCCTCATCCTCATCCTCATCTTCATCATCATCCTCATCAAGTTTTACTTTTTTCTGTGGAACCTTGTTGCCTCCTCCAGGAGCAGATCGCTTTCCAGACATACTCAACAGCTTTACATCCTCCTCATCCTCATCTTCTGACTCTGCATCTTCCTCTACAGCTACTAGGTGCTGTCCACTAATGTGCACAGGCCCTGAACCACACTTCAATCTTAAGACCACTGGTGGTGTTATTTCAAATCCCCCAAGAGAAACTGTTGGCTGTACAGACATTTTCAAAGTTGCCAGTGTTACTTTAATTGGACTGCCTTCATAGTTCATTGCTTCTGCCTCTACGATGTGTAATTCGTCTTTTGCCCCAGCACCTAAACTAACCGTTCTTAGTGATAACTGGTGCTCATTCTCATCATTATCCACCTTAAAGTGATAATCTTTGTCAGCTTTTAGTTCACAACCGAAAAGGTAGTTCTGAGGCCTTAGAGGGCTCATGTCCATATCCATCGAGTCTTCCATGAGGTGGAGGCGCTTTCTTCGGTGGCAGAGAAGTCGGACGGAGGGTACTGCCTGCTGCTCCTCAGAACAGGCACGCAGGACGGAATCACGCCAAGGCAGTAATACTATATTTTAAGTTTGAGGGCCTTCCATGTAGTTTTCCATAGTGAATGCATTAATTTCATTCCCACAGCTACACATAAAGCTTTCATATTCTCCAATTCACCAGTGCTTTCTAGAATTCTACTTTTTGACAAGAAGACACTCCAATAGGATGCTGTCAGGCAGGATCCTCAGAGTCAAATAGTTGCCATTTTCATGAGATCAGTTCTGACTAATTATTTGGAAATCTATTACGATTGGGCCTGTGAACTCTTGACTTTCCCTCATGAAAAGAAGGAATGGGATAGGTCATGAAACCAACATCTGAGAACTCAATTACTCTTTCCTGTCCTTTATGTTAAATTCTACCTTAAGTGGTCTCTGGATCGTAAGGAGACACTAAAATATATAGGCTGCCAGAGATCCATTGAGAGGATCTTCATCTACACAGTCATGGGGAAGATATTATTAGCTTTCTAGCCAGGCTGCTTTAGATTCAGCCACACTTTTGCTCTTAACTCAACCATGTTCTGTAAGGAATCCTGCAAACACACTGTTACACCTGGTAATCTTCAGTAGAATCAATTTTTGGTTTGTTGTTGAGACCTTAGAAGAAGGGGTAAGATTTACTTAATACCCCTGTATACCCATAGAATTAATAATTATGAAATAAATCTAAGGTATAGTTATGTCATTATGTCATTGATTCCCATATCAGGATGTTTAATAAAGTTTAGTTTATTTTATGTACCTCTAAGTTATTTGTATGTTGTTGTGATAAGTTGTTAAGATGTGTTTTTTTAATTATACTGTTTGAATTCTTGAAATATGTTTTGGATATTTACTTCTTACCAGGTATGCTTGGCAAATATTTTCTCATATTCATGTTACCTTTTCAATTTGCAGATTTTCAATTTGTATGAAAAAACAGTTTACTTTGATGTGTGTCTCTTTGCCTAGTTTTGTTGGTATTCTACTAATATTAACTTATGTACATTAATTCAAACAGGGTAAAGAACTTTTTATTTTTCTAACTTGGTCTTGTAGCTGTTTGTGAATTTGTATGACACCAGGGATGAACCCAGAAGTGCAACTGGGAAAACTCCATGATCAACCATCAAAACCTATTCCCATACAACAATTTCAGCCTCCATGGCACTGTCAGAAACAGAGCCTCACTCCTTTCTCTTAGCATAGTAGTTCTCAACTTTCCTAATTGTGTGACCTTTTGATCCAGGTCCTTCTGTTGTAGTGACTCCCAAGTTTAAAAGTATTTTCATTGCTATTTCATAACTGCAATTTGCCAGTTTTGAATCTTAATGTAATATCCAGATTTTTTTGATGGTCTTAGAAGACCTGTGAAAGGGTCATTTGACACACAGGGTGAGAACCACAGCCTTAGCAAGTCCTGATGAGATTAGGAGTTCCTTATTACATCAGATAACCACGACTGATTGAAGAACCTCAAATTAATAAGGACAACATATGCCATTATAAGAAGAATCTATATAGTCTTCACATTCTTCAAAATTTTAAAGCCTGCTGTCTCTGACCTGATTGCTACAACCAAAATTACCATCAAATTCCTAACTGCAGGGACCCCTGGGGAGTACTGATTTGTGTTTTCTTGCCTCTACGTGTTAGATAGTAGCGTGTTAGATAGTAGCTGATAGACTTGTTGATTACCGTTGGATGAGAAGCACCATGGCCCATGGAGCTGTGACTGCACTCCCACTTCTAAAATGCATTCAGGAAGATACTCCATACAAGGAATGGTGACATAGAACACACGTGTCTAACTACTATCCTCCGGAACTAGAAATAATATTGCTACTCTCTGACTCGTGAAAGTGAAGAATATTTTCTGTTATTAATGTAAAGGACGTCCAAATAATTACCTGTTATTACAAGGAGAATAATTCAGCACTGCTGGATAGTGGGCTCTCCTTGATTCATTCACTACCCATGACCACATTCAATTTTTCATTTTTGTTGTATATAAATAAAGCTCTTCTAATAAAAATGGAATTAAATAATTCACTTAAAATAAGCATAGACTTATTGGACCAGACATGGCGACATGTGCCTATGATTTCAGTACTATGGAGGTTGATGTAGGAGGACCACAGCTAATTCAAGGCCAGCCTGACTTCAGAGTGAGACTAAAAACAACAAACAAACAGAAATTAAAAAGCAACTCCTCTTCAAGTATAGTTGGTTGGATGGGCATTTGACTCCAACATTAGGTCAGGTTTTGAAATGTCTTTTTAGGGTATAACATACAGTGAGTCATGTAACTGCATTAACTGGAATCAGGTCTCTGAGGAAAAAGCCTATGCCCACTTTACATACATAAGGAAAAACCAAGCATGCTTATTGCAGATAAGGTAAATTAGGCTTAAGATATTCTACATGTCAAAATGAAGAAATGTTGTAATTTACAAATTAAGGGTGCATATCAGAGAAAGTCTCATTATTCCACTTATTCCAGTAACATTTTGCTTCCTTTGTTATCAATATTTTGCTTTGTTTTGGCGGAGCCACTAGTTAAGCACACTAAGCAAGAATAGATTGTCTTTGTCATATTTAGAGACAATGGAACAATGTAATTTTAATTGATTTATATCTGGTTGTATACTTTTTAATGGTAAGCTGAATGTTAACTAGGTTCCCAGGCAAGATATGAAATAAAAAGATAGATAAATATTGCAAGATAAACTTGATGTTAAATATGTATTTTCTGTATGAGTGAGTATTGAGATTTTACTATTAATAACCATTTGTACTTTAGAAATATGCTCTTGACATAAGAAAAGAATAAAAGGATAAATAAGAAATTTGAACTTGAAGATAAAGCCAGGGGCAGGGGTATTAGAAACTGATCCATGTTTTAAAGCTATGGGGGTGTGAATGCCCAGGAAAAGCACAAAGACCTTCCAAGAGCTGTAGTCAGTCAGCTTCCCCAAGGCTCTCAGTCAGCATAGCACATCAGGCATTCCCAAGAGTACCTTGAGTAGAACATTGTAAAGCATGTCTGTCATCTGTTTACTACACTACACTACACTACACACACACACACACACACACACACACACACACACTTCAAGACTCTCACAGCTTTACATAGCAACCTTCATGCTTGCCTGTTCATCTGCCTAAACTATCATTTTGAAGAAAGCATAGTCTTAGCCTTTTCCTTTTAGTCTATCTCCAGACTCAGTTTTTAACTCTCTCTTAATATGAAGAAATTCTGAGTCACTCTCTACTGGGGGAACAGTAGCCCCAAGGTTATCATATTTCGGTATGGAATGTGAATTAAGTGCTGGTTGTCACATTTCAAATATGTTTGGACAGTGAAGGGCATTGGGAAGCACAAAGTGTCTTACTCCGAGTCAAATGACAGGTCAGATCTCAGGCTTGGGACCGTCAAATGATGTCTGCCATGGATCAAAAAATGAAGTAGACAGGCTAAATGTATATTAAAAACAAAAGAAAACAAAACAGAAAAATCTCTGTCAGAGTACCTAAAATCTTCTGTGATTAACAATTATTCTTTATTTTCTGAGAGATTGTCTCTGTAGCCCAGGCTAACCTCAAATTCACTGTAGTCCTCTTGTCTCAGATTTCTAAGTCCTGGAATACAGACATGTGTCACCATATCTGACTGTGGTTTAACTATGCTCACAAATGCTCAAGGATAAGAGATTAGAACTACATTCTTCCCATTGGTCTTCCACGTGTATGCTTCAATTTAGTGGATTATTGCAATGTATTTTGTTAGAATGTAAACATTGTTCTTTTGAGTTGTTGATTTGAATTTAAAAACTATTGTCCAATATATTTACCTTGGGAGTGTGACAGCTTTTTCATCAATTTATGAAATATGGCTACATATACTTCTGTCCATTGTACACTATGTATTTATGTGAATCAGTGTTCTCAGCATTGACAATCATAAAATCAGAATATAGATAAACTCTAAATAACATTGTTCTACATCCTGCAGCATCAAATATTCCCTCAAGATTTAATTATTTTTGTAAAAGTAAGCCACACATTCAACTAATCAGAGGAGAAATTGTTCTCTTCTCTAGTAAATGATGAAATCGTGTTTACCAAGTGACTACTTCATACTTTTAACAGTTGACAAAAGAATGTTTTGAGTTTCATATACGTTGGATTGTAACACGTCTTTCATAGCACGACCCTCATTTGCAGGTGTAATTTGGAGCACTGTGCCACCATGTAAACAAGGCAAAATGAGCCAAATGCAATGACATTTGCTGTGTTTACTGATCTTGTCTCTGATAGAGAAGGCCTGACTCTCTTCACCACTCTTGCCTGTGGTCTGTACCAGTCGATGTCTCATGCTGCAGGTGCTATGGCGTCTCAGACTACTAAACTTTTCCCTCTGTCAAGAATTTTATTCTAAAGCAACTATATTCAGATGTTGTCATTCTAAGCACAGAGTTACACACTGCTCATGACAATCTAATTTGGCAACATTTGAACATCTTAAAAAGAAATTATGTACCTTTAGCATATATCACCCTCTCTTCACTCCCCTGAACATAATATAGTGTTTGATTTTGTATATTTGTCTCTCATAAACACATTAGAATTCTAGTAATGCTTTACAATATTTTGTACATATTATAACATTTATAAATATGGCATTCTTTTATTTATGGAGATTAACATGGACAAGTTTGTCATGGGCATATTCCCTTGATTCCTCTTGGTAATATAGGAAGGGTAGACTTACTTTCATTATGAAAACTCTTTATTTCATCATTTAAGGAACCATGTAAGTTTTTCAAGAAGCTGCATTCTTTTGCATTACCATTTAGCAATACAGGATAAATCAAATTTCCATGCACTCTTGCCAGCACTTGTGAATATCCTATTTTCCTATTTTTAACTCATTAGTTGTGGGTCTAAATCATATTCTTAAAAAATATTTTTATTTTATTGATAGCTAATGGTGTTGAACATCATTTCAAGTTCTATTTTATAAAACATTTATGTATGATTTATGTGTATGAATGCTTTGTTTATATAAGTGCACTTTGTGCATGCATGTGCCCAAAAAATCACAAGAATTCAGATCTTCTGAACCCGGAATTACAGAAAATTGTAAGCTGTTATTTTGGTGCAGGAACTTAACCAGGGTCTTCTACAAGAATAGCAAGTATTATTAGCTACTGATATAACACTAATTATCGTGAGAATTCAGTCTGACAGCCAATTGTGTGGGGAAGCTTGGCTCAATGGGCGTGGTCTTCTCTGGAGATACATGACCCGATAGAATTCCAGGGGTAAGGGTTATGGGCTCTTGAACTGAGAAGGGCTGGCTGAAACTGCAGTTTGGTGACCTTAGTCAGACCTCCCTGATTGCTCTTGGGAACAAGATGATAAGCAGCTGAAACAGCAGCAGCATTGCAGCCTTGTTCTGTGAGTGTACTTTATATTTTGTACCTGTTTAGTAAACCTGACTTAAATAAAGAGATCCTTCCCTCATTACCTGGCAACTAAATCTCAAAATTGCCTCTTAGAATTAGAGATGAATGGCCTAAGGTTGTTTTTTCTCTATCCTTTTTTTATTGCTTTATAAATAATACCATTCAAATTTTCCACTTACTCCCCTCCTCTCATTTCCTGCTCTCCCAATCACCCTACTTCCCCTCCAGTCCTAAGGGAGGGCAGGGTACCCTGCCTTGTGGGAAGTCCAAGGCCCTTCCCCCTCCACCCAGGCTTAGGAAGGTGTACATCCAAATAGACTAGGATCCCAAAAAGCCAATACATGCAGTAGAGACAAATCCCAGTGCCATTATCATTAGCTTCTCAGTCTGCCCCAATTGTAAGCCACATTTAGAGGAATCAGTTTGATCCCATGCTCCTTCAGCCCCAGTTCAGCTGGATTTGATGAGCTCCCATTAGATCAGGCATGTTGTCTTAGTGGGTCCTGACTTCCTTGCTCATATTCTCTCTCCTTCTGCTCTTCATCTGGACCTTGGAAGCTCAGTCCAGTGCTCCGATGTGGGTCTCTGTCTCTATCTTCATCTGTCGCTGGATGAAGGTTCTATGGTGATATTCAAGATAGTCATCAGTCTGAATATGAAACAAGGCCAGTTCAGGCACCCTCTCCTCCACTGCCCAGGGTCCTAGCTGGGGGCATCCCCGGGTTGTTAGTACACCAACCCAGATTGTCCCACTATTGTTCATGAAAGTCCACCAAATTATTATTACAAAGAATATACCGAATGTAAATGGGAACCTATACACATGATAGATTCAAAACATTTAGGAAGCAATACCTTCCTATGTCATGCATTCATCATATGTGAGGCAGATCTTGAGTACATGGAGGTAGCTGTTCAGGTTTTAGGGACTGGAACTTTATCTCAGGTAGAAAAAAAAGCAAGAAGTGGATTGAATGTATAAAGGTAGAATGACAGAGAAGAAAATTGAGGTCATCTGTGACTAATATAGCAGTAAATCTTTGGTTTGTGATTTATATGCCTTCTGCATATGTGTTGCTTTTATTGGTTGATGAATAAATCTGTTTTGACCAATGGCTTAGCAGAGTAAAGCCAGGCAAGAAATCTGAAAAGAAATAGAGAGGGAAATAGACAGAGTTGAAGCAATGTTATACAGCAGTCAAAGGAGAAAGATGCCACAACATTACCGGTAAGCCACAGCCTCGTGGTGATAAATAGATTCATAGAAATGGCTTAATTTAAGATGTGATAGCTAACTAGGATTGAGCCTAAATCATTATCCAAGCAGCATTGTAGTCAGCGGTATGGTCTTCTCTGGAGATATGCAAGCTGATTAAGCATCGGGGGAAGGATCCAGGGCACTTGGGAATGAGAGGATAGCAGGTAAAACAGCGGCATCAGGGAAGCCTTTTTTTTAATTTTGAGTGTATTTTATATTTTGTACATGCTCAATAAACCTGACTTAATCACAGAGAACCTCCTTAATTAGCTCAATTGAAATTCTTTTTTCCATTATTGAATGTAGATCTGGTGATACATACCTTTAATCCGAGCACTAGGGAGGCAGAGCCATGTGTATCTCTGTGAGTTTGAGGCCAGCCTGGTTTATAGAGCAAATCCTAGGAAAGGCTCCAAATCTACAGAAAAGCCTTGTTTCAAAATCCATCCTCACAAAAAAGAAAACAGAAATAATCCCAGCACTCGGGAGGCAGAGGCAGGCGGATCTTTGTGAGTTCAAGACCAGCCTGGTCTATAAGAGCTAGTTCCAGCACAGGCTCCAAAGCCACAGAGAAACCCTGTCTGGAAAACCAAAAAAAAAATTAATTCTGATTAGCAATATTCTTTCTTCACTCGTCCCAATTTGTCCCCACCCCTTCTTCTTGCTGATTTACACCCTTTCTGACTCTTGTTATAAAACAAAAAACTGTCTGGGAATAATAACAAAATAAAATACAATAAGATACATTTACTAAATGGAATATGACAAAACAGCCAAACTAAAAACAAAACTAAAAAAACAAACAACAATAACAAAAAACAGAGCCAAAGAAAAAATATAAGAAACACATATAGTTGCAGAGTCACAGAAGTTCACATACACAGGAATCCCATGACTTCCAAGATGGAAGTCATAATATATAAGCTAAGACCTAACTTTAGCATTATATGACAAAGAATCTTCTAATATGCCATTGTCTTCTTTGTGTTGTGTATCTCCTACTAGGCATGGCACCTAACCTTAAAAGTGATATGAAACCAGGTGATGGTAGCACATGCCTTTAAACCCAACACTGAGGAGGCAGAGGCAGGTGAATCTCTGTGAGTTTGAGGCCAGTCTGATTAGTTAGCAAATTCCAGGACAGGCTCCGAAGCTACAGAGAAACCCTGTGTCAAAAAACCAAATCAAACCAAACCAAACCAAAAAAAAAAAATGAACAAAAACCAAAATGATTGGAGGCATGTGTTCAATTATTCTTCAATTCCTGCACATGCTAGTAAAATCTCTTGAGTTCATATGTATGCCAGCCCTGTTGTGTCGTGAAGGCCTTGATTCTTTGGTATTCTCCATCTCACATGGTTTACAATATGTCTTATAATCTTTCCACCTTTACTTGCCCAGTGGGCCCTGAGCTCTAGGGGAAGGGATTTGATAGAAACAGTTTTTTTTGAAGGCTGGGTATTCCAAGTTCTCTTGATGTCTGAATTTTTTTTTTAAAAAAAAGAATAGTTAGGAGTCATTTTCCTACTGATACTTTCACAAAGTAGTATTCCCCTGGGACCCAGGACTGTCTAGTCTCAAGTTCCTGGTCACCTGAGAAGCATTGGATATGGTTTTTGTTTCATGGAGTGTGCCTTCTCTCTAGATATTGGTGGTTACCCTGATGCACTCTGTGCCACTATGTACCAGCTAACCTCACAGGCCTATCACTCTTGTATACCCAAGGGTTTGTAGCAGGGTTGGGTTTACTTTTCTCCTTCAGCAGGTTGCAGAGTAACTTCTAATACCATTAACACAAGCCCATAGGAGTGACATGCGTAAGTGAGCACTTCTCTATTTTTCTGTATTCAAGAAAATGTATAGGTATTGTTTTTAGAAATAGTGCTTTAATATTCAGTTTTGAAGAGCCACCAATAATGTTGGCAACAGCCTGAATCATCTTTGGGTTCCCTTAAGACCACTTTGGTCAATAGCTCAATTAGACATAACCCATTTTCAGTATTGAAAGCTTAATTAGGTGATGAGTTAACATCATATTTGTCTTTCTAAGTGATTTACCTCACACAGGATGATTTTTTTCTAGTTCCATCAACTTTGCAATTCAATTTTTAAAAGGCTGAGTAATATTCACTTGTGCAAATGTACTGTATTTTCTTTACCCAGTAATCCATTTGTTTTGTTTCTTTCAAATTTCTGGCTATTATAAATAGAGCATCAATGTCATGGTTGAGCATGGTCTCTGTAATAGGATAAAGGGTCCTGTGGTTATGTGCCCTAGAGTGGTACAGCTGGATCTTGAAGTAAATGAAGAAACACAGGGTTCAGAGGAACTATCACACTAGATGTAAATGTTCCACTAACATTAACAATGAATAATTTTTCACTTTTCTGGCATCCTCACTGGAATGAGCTGTCATGTGTTTTATTAGACTTGGCCATTCTGATGGGATGAGATGAAATCAAATAGTAATTTCAAATTGCATTTCCCTAATGAGTAAGAATGTTGATCATTTCTTTACAGTCTTAAAGAGTTAAAGCTTCTCAACCACTTTAGTTTCCTTTTTGGGGAATTACCTGTTGAGTTATGTGTCCAATTTTTTAACTGTGTTGTTTAGTTTATGTTTACTTTTGTGAGTTCCTTATATATTTTGTATGTTAGATCTTTATTGGATGTGTAATTGGTAAGAACCTTTTCTCATTCTGGGACTTGTAACTTTGTCCAAATGATTGAGTCCTTTGCAGTACTGTGTCCTTTGCCAAACTTACCAAGTTCATAAGATTCCCATTTGGTAATTGTTGTTCCTAGTGCCTGTGTTATGGGTGGTAAACTCTGAAAGTCATTTCTGAAGCCTATGAGTTGAAGAATATTTATCTTTTACTCTTCTATAATATTCAATATATATGACCTTATGTTAAGGTCTTTAATACATTTGGAAATGAGTGTTGTGCAGGGGTATAATTATGGATTTATTTCCATTCTTTTACATCCAGTTTGACTGGCATTATTTCTTTTGTGGGGAGAAGGAAAGAATTTTATTTAATTTTACAGCTTATAGTCAATCATGAAGTAAAAACAGGGCAGGAACTGAGGCAGGAACTGAAGCAGAGGGCATGGAGGAACACTGCTTTTTGGCTGGCTACCTATGGCTTATTATGCTTTCTTTTTTTAAAATTGCTTTTATTGAGCATGTATTTTTCCCTGCTCTACTACCTTTCTCTCCCCCCTCCTTAAGCCCTCTCCCATGGTCCCCATGCTCCCAATTTACTCAGGAGATCTTGTCATTTTCTACTTCCCAGGTAGATTAGATCCATGTATGTCTCTCTTAGGGTCCTCTTTGCTGTCTAGGTTCTCTGGGATTGTGAATTGTAGACTGGTTTTCTTTGCTTTATATCTAAAAGCCACTTATGAGTGAGTACATATAATATTTGTCTTTCTGGGTCTGGGTTACCTCAATCAATATGATCTTTTCTATATCAATCCATTTGCCTGCAAATTTTAAGATGTAATTATTTTACTATTTCTTGAACATTCTCTCTTTTTCCCTATTTTATATTTGTGGATTCTTTATCAAAATTAGGTGTTTATTGGTGTTTGGACTTACTTCTGTGTCTTTAATTTTATTCTGTTAATAATTGTGCCTTTTTGTGACAGTATCATGTTTTTTTTTATTACTATAGCTCTGCAGCAGAAATTGAGATTGGGGATAGTGATATCCCAAGCAGTTTTGTTTATTATTCAGAAGTGTTTTAGCTATCCTAGAGACTTTGTGATTACATATGAAACTGAGCATTGTCCTTTCAAGATTTGTGAACACTTGTGTTGGAATTTTGATTAGGATTGCATTGAATATGTAAAATGTTTTTTGTTAGGATGGCTTTTTTATTTTATTTATTAGTTTTAACTATACTAATCCTATGAATGCAGTTGCATGGGAGGTATTTCTTGTCGGTGGCGTTTTTTGGAGAACCTGTTCCAAGATCACCTCGAGGGTATGCAAAAACATCCATGAACGTGATGAGGGCTAGACTTTTCTATCTGAGGGGTCAATAAGAAAACACACACTTTCTAATAGTAACTTTATCTTAAAAAATCTCTTTCTGAAAATGTCGCTGTCTCCACATAGTTACATCTCTTTACATACAGCTGCATCATACTTCACACTCCACCTCACATCTTCCCACTCCTCTCCTACTTCTCTCTCTACAGCAAATCCTCTGGACTAATATGAACCACATTATCAGGGTCACACAGGATTTCTCGAGTAAGCAGTAAGAAACAGAGTCAAGCTGATCATTCAGTTTCTCTCAGGCTAGGAATGTCACACTGAATAGACAGTGATTAATGCTTGACCATGCATGTCGCCCTAAGTGATCAGAGTTCCCAGACAGAAAATGACATTGAAATTCAGGACTTATATAATGAACAGTTAGTTGGATGAACTTTGAGGTTGGGAATTCAAGCAGAAAGTACATTGCTGAGAAACTTACGTACACTAAAGTTGCTTCAAGCTTTAACCTTGAGTCAACAATGAGTACCTGGAAAATTGACCTCATGTATTTGTCAGTAGAGGCAGCCAGATGTTTGCCTACAGGAGCAACCAATTTGCTTTGACATTTTTCCTGAAGCCTAAAATCAGCTGTCTTTGTGACTGAGAATACTATTACTTTCTTATGCCAGTCTGAGTAATGCAAAAATATCTTAGTATTATTTTTATCCATGAGAATTATACAGTCTAAGCAGAAATCATCTTCCTCACTGTCCAAAGCTAGAGGTGTGAACAGGAGACAGAATATTCTCACAAGGTAAACAGACAAGCAATAGGGGTAATATCAATAGCTATTGAAGAGGCACATGATAAAAATTATAGACAAAGACAGTTACCTACAATGAATAACTCCACAGCCTTTCCAAGTGGGGCTCATCAACAGAGAATCATCAATCTGGTAGATTGATCTGTTAAACACTACTTGTCACGTACTGTATATGCCCATGGCCTCCGGCAATTTCTATATTCTAATATCTTTTTAAATTTCTTTCTTCACTGTCATAATATTTCTAATACAAGTTTATCACTTGTTTCTTTTTTCATTTTTTATTAAATTTAAAAGAAAAATTTACATTTACTCCCCTTGTCCTAGGCCCCCCCGCTTCCACCCTACCCCACAACCCTCCCCCTGCTTTCTTAAGATGGGGCAGGATACCCTGCCCTGTGAAAATCCCAAGACCCTCCCCTCTCCATCTCGGTCTAAGAAGGTGTGCATCCATATAGAATAGGGTCCTGAAAAGCCAATACATGCAGAAGAGATAGATAGGTCCCTTAGAGTTACCCCAAGATACTTTATGTTATTTGAAGCTATTGTGAAAAGTGTTTCCCAGATTTCTTTTTTCCTTTGCTTTATTTTTCTACAGAGGCTTTCTCTGTGTAACAGCCCTACTGTACTGGAACTAGCTTCTGTAGACCCTGCTGGCCTCAACTCACAGAGACTTACCCACCTCTGTTCCCTAAGTAGTTGGATTAAACGTGTATGCCACTACTGCTCAACTTTCCCTGATTTCTTGCTCAGTACATTTGTTAATTGTCTATTGGGAAGCTACTAAATTTTTGTGTGATAATTTTAAATCTGTCTACTTTGCTGAAAGTGTCAGCTTTAGAAGTTCCCGGTAGAATTTTTAGGGATATTTATATGTACAATCATGTCATGTATCAATAAAGATATTTTGATTTTTTTTTACCTACTGGGTGTATACGTTTGTTCTCCTTCAGTTGCCTTATTACTATAGCCAAGACTTCAAGTACTACATTAAAAATGTATGGATAGAGTGGACAATCTTCTCATTTTCCTGATTTTAGTGGAATTGCTTTGAGTTCCTCTTTATTTATATTAGGCTTTCTGTAAATTTCATTTATTATGTTGAGTTATAACTCTTGCATTCATGACTTTTATCATAAAATGGTGTTGGATTTTGTCAAAGGTCTTTCTGCATCTAATTAGGTAAAAATATTGTTTTTATATTTCAGTTTGTTTATATGATGGATTACTTTTATCTATTAATGTATGTTGCACCATCCCTGTGTCACTGGAATGAAGCCTACTTGATCATGGTGGATGATGTTTTCGATTGTCCATGGATTTGGTTTGTAAATATTTTATTGAGAAATTTTTGCATCCATATGCATAAAGGAATTTGGTCTATAATTCTATTTCTTTGTTGGGCTTTCCTTCAGGTTTACGTATCAGTGTAACTGTGATCTTATGAAAAGAATTTTGCATTGTTCTTTCTGTCTCTATTTTATAGAATAATTTGAGTAATTATTGGAGTTAAGTCTTCTTTGAAAGTCTGGTAGAATACTGCACTAAAACCATCTGGACACAGGCTTTTTTAGTGGTTAGGCTTTTAATTACTGCTTCTATTTTACTAGAGGTTATATGCCCGTTTAAATTAGTTATCTGATTTTGATTTAAGTCTGTCAGGTTGTATATATTGAGAAAATTATCTTTTTTAAGAATTTCTAAATTGGTGGTGTATAGGTTTTAAAATTATGTTCTTATGCTTCTCTGGATTTCATAAGTGTTTGTAGTTATTTCTCCCTTTTTGTTTCTAATTCTGCTTTTTTGGATCTTCTTTCTTCACATTTTACTTAATTGGCTAAAAATTTGCCAATTTTGTTGATTCTCTCAAGGACACAACATTTTCTTTCATGGATCCTCTGTATTTTCTGTTTTTAATTTATTGATTTCAGCTTTGAATTTAATTCCTCTTTCTGTCTTCATTTGGATGTTATTTCTTATTTTTCTTTTAGAACTTTCAGGTATGCTGTTAAGTTACTAATATGAGATCTCTCTATTTTTTTCTAATGCAGTACGTAGTGCTATAAACTTGCTTCTTATAACCACATTCATTTTGTCTAATAAGTTTTAATATGTAGTGTTTTCTTTTTTCATCCAACTCTATAAATTTATAAATAATTTTTTTCTAATTTCTGTCTTGAAATTTTCTAATTTCTGTCTTGTCATTTTTCATTCAGTATAGAGTTCTTCAGTTTCCATGAGTGTGTAATTTTTCTGTTGTTATTGATATCCAGCATTAATTCATGGTCAGATAGGCAGCTTGGTGTTTCAAATTTCTTGTATCTGTTGAGACTTGCTTTATGTCCAACTATATGGTCAAGTTGGGAGAAAGTCCATGGGTTGCTGAGAAGAAGTTATATTATTTTGTATTCAGGCAGAATATTCTGTAAAATTCTGTTCATTCATTTTGTTTATGTCATAAGTTAGCACTAGTATTTCTTTATTTAGTTTTGTCTGGATGACCTGTCTATTGAAGAGCAGATGGTACTGAAGGTATCCACTATTACTGTGTGAGAGTAAAAATATGTTTTAAGCTTTTTAAAAACTTTCTTTTTAATTTTTTCTAAGTGTCTTTTACATCATTTATCTTATTCCTACCCATTTCCTCATCCCTTCCTATCCCCCCTCTACCACAGCATCACACCAAAATAAAGCAAAATTTAAGAGAAATCTCTCATCATGGAAACTTCAGTGTGACCCACTGAGCCACATATTAAACTTCATTGCCCACATAGCTTTATTTGCAAGTGTTAATTACTAAGAGTCATTAGTCTAGTTTTACTACACTATTGATGCTGGACCCTTACTGGGATACTACTTGGATATCCTGAGGTTGCCCTGTGTTGTGGAGATCCTGCAACTTTTGTTCTGTGGATCAGGTTGCTTCAAGAGCTCCAGGAGAGATCATAGATGGGGTGGATGTTGGAGTGGGTCAAATTATAATCTTGGTTCTGGGGTTGGGAAGTTTAAGGGTTGGTCTGCACACTAGTTTTCCCTTGTTTTCACTACCAGGGTTTGTTCCCTAGCATTGCTTCAGCAAATTCTCCCCTTGCAGCAATGAGCAAGTGGTAGGGCAGTTCTCCTGCTTTAATGCCCTCAGGGTCATCTCTCCACACCTATACTATCAGGCCCACGCTACTGTGTTTCCCAGGAAAGGTACAGGGGCCACTCTCCCAAGTGCTGCAGCTGGTGAGGGGCAGGGGCAGATCTCTTACTCCATTGTCCCCAGGGCCAGTCCCTCAAGGTCCTGACTTCCTTGCTCATCCTCTCCCTCCTTCTGCTCTCCCACTTGACCTTGGTAACTCAGACCCTTCCTCTGATGTGAAATGATTTTATATTTATAATATAAGTCTTATCAGCTTTATAGTTTGCTATTCATCCCCATTTTTTTTCCTTGTTTATTTATTTTTCTAGTTTTTTTTGTCAGAATTTCTCTGTATAACCCTGGTTGTCCTGTAAGTTGTTCTGTATAATGGACTGGCCTCGAACTCAGAGATCTGCCTACCTCTGCCTCCCAAATGCAGGGATTAAAGGCATGCAACCACTGTCTGGCATTTTTACTCCCTATTCTTAACTTTTCAAAAGTTAATATTATATGCCAATGGCTTAAAAAAAACTTTAATGAAGTTTAATTTATGTTCTTTCAGTGAATAGTCTCTTGGTGTCCTTTCTGAAAAGGCTTCATAATACAAATTAACAAAAATTTACTTGCAATATTTCTTTCACAAATTCCATAAATTTATTTTGTGCATTTTGCTGATATCTATTGTTGTTTGACTCATATATGATGATAAAGGAGTCATACTTAACTTCTAGCATGTAAGTATAGTGACACCAATATCAGTGTTGAGAAGAGAATTCATTTTTCCTAAAATGCTTCCTTTGTCTGACAACCACTAATTATGAGGGTTCCTTTCTATATTGCCAACCTATTCTGTTAATTTAAGTGCTTGTCTTCTGCCAGAGCCTCGCCATTTTCACAACTGAAGTCTTGTAGTGAGGTGTGAAGTCCAACAGAATGGGCTATCTAATTTTTCTTTTCTGTCAAAATTAGTTCTGTCAATTTAAAGTTTCTTAAACTTATGCACACATTTTAGGAATATGTTTTTGGTTTAGACAATGAGGCAAGGTGGATATTTTAGAGAATTGCATTACACCTTTACAAAAATTTATAAACACTGCTATCTTACCAGCATTTAGGATTTCAATCTATGGACTAGGATGACTTCCCATTTATTTAAATCCTTGATTTCTTTCAAAAATGTTTGTGGTTTTCAATTTCATCTGTTTTTCTGCTATCTTTTTCACTAAAATTTGTCTTTTTTGATGCTTCAATTAATATGTTTTATAAGCATATTTTAATTAAACATAATGTTAAGTGTCCTTATGACATTTTTGTACTTTGAACATATTCACCCATTACCATTTGTTACTTCTACTTCCATTCAGTAACTTCCTCTTCAGAAATAATGTATGTTTCTGATTTTTCACCTTTTGTGGCTTCTCTTGTGTCTGTGATTGTGTTCAGGTGCGTGTGTGTATACGTGTGAATATGAGACTCAAGGAATTTTTTAAAAATGTTTATTATGGGTTGGGTGCTAGGGATAAATGATCATTTCTTTTCCCTTTCTGCGCCGAACCCCCTGACCAGCAGGGAAGAACGCCCACCAGTCGAGGATCCTTCTTGTATCACGCTTTTATTGGAGTCTCTAGATTGAGGGGAGAGCAAGGGGCGAAGAGGGCGAGGACTAACCGGCAGCTGTTTATATAGGGAATATGGACACCGGTCGTGCCTGGAGTGGCTGCTTGCTTATCTTGCAATGCCCCAGCCACGGAATTGGCTATGATCATCATGCGCCACAGCAAGGGTGTGAGAGGCTCCGCCTAGAGTCTTTGCCTCTATGGAGTTGTTTTTCTTTGCGCTGCAGGGACCCAGCACCATCTTGTAATGGCGGCCGCAAATTGGCTCCCTGCACCTTTCAACTGTATTTGTTTATTTTATTTTTTTTAAGAGTTATTTATTATGTATACAACATTCCTTCCGTGTGTGCCTGCAGGCCAGAAGAGGGCACCAGACCTCATTATAGATGGCTGTGAGCCATCATGTGGTTGCTGGGAATTGAACTCAGGACCTCTGGAAGAGTAGCTAGTGCTCTTAACCACTGAGCCATCTCTCCAGCACATACATACCCAAAGAGTTTTATTAAGGTTGTTTATAGGATCCTGGAATTGTTTGCTTAAAGGTGCATCTTTTTTATCAGTTGTTTAACAATGAGAAAATGTCTTTATCTGCTAATAAATCATCCTCTGCCTATAAATCTGAGAAGAAGATGGCAGGATGTTGACAGGCTCCACATTGCCCAGATCTTATGTGTGAAATCAGAGTTGCCGTGAAATGAAGAGTGCAACAAGATCCTGTCATGTCCAGAAAACTGAGAAATAGATTTAATGATAAGTTGTGTGTTGATAATTCTTATAAATGAAAATGATTAATATATATTACACATTAATATATTGAATAATATATCATATTTTATTACTAATATAATACATCATATAATGTAATTTATATAATATATCACACATATATTTATTAAACATACATTATGATGAATAATTCATATATATTACTATAATGCATTTAAATATTACATTATTAAAATTATATGTAACATTATACTATTATAATATTAATAATATAGTCTTAGATAAATAATAAATTATATTATTATAGATATGGTAATGTATTATAATAATAAATATTAATTTATTGAAGCTTTTCTAGGAAGCTGGTAGTTGTCATAGATGGTGTCTGTATATATGCTAAGGTGTATATTCCCATAGTACACACATGCAGATCCCACAGGAGGGCACTGGGTGCCTTGATCTATCGTTCTCCAACTTATCCCCTTGAGAGAGAGCTTTTAATTGAACTTGGAGCTCACAGTTGTCTTCAGCCAGGTTGTCTGGCCAGCAAGTCCTAAATGCTAATAGCACAGAGGTTGAGAAATCTCAATGATAAATAAAAGTTCTAAATCTCACAGAAACCCAAAAGAGCAGGCACAGTATCATTTCTTTCTTTTTTTATTGTTAAAAGAAAAATTTACATTTACTCCCCTTGTTCCAGGCCCTCCCGCTCCTCCACTACCCCACCGCCCTCGCCCTGCTTCCTTAAGATGGTGCAGGATACCCTGCCCTATGGGAAGCCCAAGGCCCTCCCCCCTCCATCTCGGTCTAAGAAGATGTGCATCCATATAGAATAAGTTCCCTAT
>JAQHUG010000219.1:249067-298627 GCA_028555095.1 Dicrostonyx torquatus
TGCGAAATTTCTATGGTGACGATTAAGATATTCAACAAAGTAACTATGGGACAAGTTCAGTTCAGGCACCCACTCCTCTGCTGCCCAAGTACCTAGCTGGGACATCCCTGTGAATGCCTGGGATCCCCTCAAGAGACAAGGACCGGGGAGAGCCTGGAGTTGTGGGAAGGTAGGGATGGAGAAAGGGTGGATATTGGAGAAGGGAATAAGATATCTACATTAACGGGAGTCATTTTAAGTCTTGACAGTATCATTTCTTTATCCAGGATGAGGAAACTGAAAAGAATTCTGAGTACTAATTTTTATTAGAGTAATACCCAATTCGGATGGGAGAGAATTGAAAACAGCCGAGGAGACATCGTTTAGACTGAGTTACCACAAGCACCACTCAGCCTGTGTAGAACTACTCTCTGGAGAAAAATTTGCTACTTTACCTGTATTAAGTACTTAGTGTTTTTAAAAGAGGCACTGTGCACCTATTCAGACTGATGCAAAGTGATCATTGCAGCACACTCAATCACACTTGCCAATGGCAGTTTGAGGGTTTTTTTTCTTATGCTTTTAGAGTGTCTTACTGCCCTATACAATTATGAGGGCTATATGCTAAACTTTCTGTGTTAGAAATAAAAACTAATGGATGTTTTAAGTCCCTCTGCTTAAATACTATAGAATAGACACCACATATTCCAAGTGTATTAAGTGTTCTACAGGGTAAACACCGTTGGTTCTCTGTTTTCTTTCCTCTCCTCTCTTTCTTTATGTCTGTCTGTATTCCTTCTCTCTCTCTGTCTTCTTTCATCTTTCACCTTTTCTTTCCATGGGACCTTGATAGAACTCACTGTTGAGAATTAGATAGACTAGCTTGAATGTGTTTATAGATTTTATGGGTCTAAAACTTTTAGATATTTACTTCAATCACTTTTGTTAGAAAAAAGTGCTTAGTTTCCAATGAAAACAAATGCAGTTATAATAAATTATCCTTTGATTTTAAATCTAGTTTCACAGCATTATATGTATTTTATTAATTTCTCTGGAAAACCTTAGGATAGATTGACTTGTGAATCAAGTTTACATTGAGAAATTTTAATTAAAACAGAAACCATAGTAGTCTTTTTTGTGATTTTTAAATTCTTAAACAAATATGGATTTCTCTTTTATATACAATATGCCAACACTATTAAAATGTATGCCTTTCCCTATCCCAGTGGCAAAAACATAAAAAGTAACCATTATGAGATAGTCACTTGGAACAGATAACACAGTTTATGTTCAGGGATAAAAATAATGCTGAAAGTGAATGGAATTGATACTAAAACATTTCATTATGGGAGGTTATTTTCTGACTTGTTATATTAAATACTTCATAATATATCCAGGTAAAAATCCACACTAAAAAAAATAAAACCTTTTTTTTTCTCCCTCAACTTCAAAATTTTCAGTCAGCTACTAAATTCAGTGCATCCTATATATTTTAACAGTCTTATCTACATTTTTCTTTTTTGATGTAAGTATCTTGGTCTCTCTTCCCCTAACCTCTCCCTCTCTTTTATGCTTTCTCTCCCTCTCTCTCCCTTTTAGGCTCTCCTTTTACCTCTTATGTACACTGTAATTATATCAATTAAAATATTAGCATTATTTTCTGACTTTAAGCTCATCCATTCCCATGTACTACATTATTGGTTCAACCCTGTTAGTGCATGTGTGGGTGAGACAGATCCAAAGTTGTGAGCATGAGAGAGCTACCCCTATTTCTCATCTGTCTTGTAGTGGTGTAGGTAGAAGGAAGGAAGCCTTCTCCCCACCTATCAAGGCTTGGGGAAGGTGGGAGAGCTGTTCTTGTGGTCATAATAGTGGAAGAACTGTCCCTGATTCCCATAAGCTACAAAGTAGGGCCTGCACTTTGCCAGGGCAGCACAATAGAGCCACCCCTGTTAGCACAGGAGTAGGTGAGCCAGTTCCAAAATTGTAATCACAGGAGAGCTGTCCCCATTTCCAATCTGGCTGACCAACCCTAAAGCTTCCCAGACCCAGATCCAAGGTTATGAGTTGGCTTGCCCAAACATCCACCCAATCTGTTATCTGCCGTATTATTGAAGGGATCTGACCCGCAGACCCTAAGCTGCAGGATCTCCACAGCACAGAGTGGTAGCAGGATGTCCAGAAAGAGTCCTAATGGGGGTCCAACATCGAACCTGCACTTAGGACCAAGGGACTGGAACTAGAGCAATGACTGCAATGAACACTTGGAAGTAGAGATGTAGAGGAAGGGGTATAAGGCATGACTTGCTGGGTCACACTGCAGCTTCCATGACAAGATTTCAAATTCCACCCTCCCATTTAAATTTTTTCTCATTTTATTTTCTTCCTTTTTTTTTTTCTAAAGTTGTTTTTCGTTGGGGGGGAGGATTACAACGGGGAGGGTGGGTGTGAATGGATGGGACATTAATGGGATCAAGATACTTGATGTGAAAAATACATAGAATAAATAAATTAATTAATTTAAATTTTAAAATGAAGAGTTTAGCATAGTACATGAAGTCTTCATGGTCTAGGCTAGGCCTTGCTCTGTTACGGCATGGATCCCTGCCCCTATCCTGCAGTGCTCCAGGGTAGTCCACACTAATGTCTTCCCCCTCTTCCCACATTTTCCCACTTCATTCTTTCTTCCTTTTTCTCTCCCTCCTCTTGACTTTCTTTCTTTTCGTCCATATGTGAGAAAACAGTGTCATTTCTAGGAATAATGGGCCTGTTCTCATCCTCTCCAGCTACACTGACACAAAGCTACACCCTTGCTGCTCACTGAAGTCGTTCACACTTTACCCTGGAGGCAATATTTTCAAAATATTATTTGCAAAGTTATGGCACTCTGTTCTAAATTACCATATCCTTATGATATGGTAATGTATCAGTTTTGAAGCTTTTATAACTCTTTCTATTGTTGATTTCTTCATCTGTCTCAAACAGCTTTGAACTTCTTCAGAGCAAGAATTAGTTTTGCAAATTTTATGACTTTTTTTTTAAAATTCTGTATCTGTAACGTATTCTGGGGACAGTAAACATTTAAAAAGCATGACACATTTCATTTGATGATAAGGATAAAAAGAAATGTGTTCATATGATTAAAAGTTGAGAGCTTACGTCAGGATTTTCCAAAGAAATAGAATATCTTCTATTCATAACTAAGGATACTGCTGACCATTAATGATAAACAATACTCAATTGTTTCTTCCATGAGCTAAACTACATTCCCTCTCCCTTGTGAGGTCACATCATATGGTCATGCATGTTCACTTGATGGAATGAAGCAAGCTTTCAGTCCTAAAAGACCATTTGTACTGCCTAAGACATAGTAATACAGGCTGGATAGTGCCTAGCAACCTGCTAGCAGGCCCCCACATGCATGAAGCATCAACAATGCCTGCTTTACACACTAGGAATAAGTTGTCCTTCTCATCTGTACTTTACAAATGCTGAATTTTTTCAAACATATCCAGAACACATTTGGGAACTATGTGCCATGGACAGGTCTAACCAGAACAGATTTTTGGTGCATGCAATAAGAAAAACTGTGTTTGAAAGTGAGCATTTAGAGAAAAATCCCCTATTTACCGCTTTGTGTCTGTGCATAATTAGGTATGCTTATGATTAAAATCATGTGCATTATGGGAAGTGACATGCACAGCAAAGAAAAGATTGTATAACTTGAAACCTGTGATTCAAAATAGAAGCCACCCAAATTATACCTTTAGTAATCAAACTCCTCTTTCTCTTGAACTCCATAAAAGGGAGCTCAAAATAACAGAGAAGGCTTGGAGTACTCTGGCTCATGTGGTACACTGTCAATCTTGACAGTATATTTTTAAATAAACCTTATATAAAGTGCCGTTGCTATTTCTCAATATGTATGAGCCTGGTATTGATGGTCAAGGTCTGAACTAGATATTGCTATATTCTTGGTTTCTTATTCAAAGAACTGAAAATAAACTTCATACCAACTTACAAAAGAAATAAATAATAATTTTTTAAAAATAGAAAACATCATTTTGAGTGAGGTAACCCAGACACAGAAAGAAAATTACCACATGTTTTCATTCATAAATGTTTTTTAAACATAAAGCAAAGAAAACCAGCCCACAAATCACAATCCCAGAGAACCTAGACAACAATGAGGACCCTAAGAGATACAGACATAGATCTAATCTACATGGGTAATAGAAAAAGACAAAATCTCCTGAGTAAATTGAGAGCATTGGGACCTTGGGAGAGGGTTGAAAGAGTGGGGAGTGGCAGGGAGGGGAGCAGAGAAAAATGAAGAGCTCAACAAAAATCAATAAATAAAACAATATTTGAGCAAAGCTATAGTACAGGTTCTATAGGCATAGGCAGTTAATTGTCACAGTAGATCACATAAGAGAGAGGTTTCTGGAGTTCCAGGATGCAGCATGGGCTTTCCTTTAGCAAGGTATAAGAAGAAAAGGGGGTAGTTATTAAGGGGGTAGTTTGGGGGGTTCTCTACATTGATTGCTAGCTCAGACCATGTAATACTTTCTTCACTTCATATTTTTCTTCCTAGAATGTACCTGATTTTAATTCCATGCACATTCAAATTAACAAAGGTATAATATGGTAAATAGTGTTGTAAGAGGATGCAGGTTGTGTTCCCAGCACCTGAGAGGAGCGCCGCCGTTTGTTCCTAGCGCCTGGCTCCCGGCTGTGGCTGCAAGGCTAGCTTACATTTGAAATAACCACATGAAAATTGTATTAATTAAATTACTGCCTGGCCATTAGTTCTAGCCTCTATTGGCTAATTCTTACATCTGATTCCAGATTGCTAATGAAATACAATCCATAGCTTCAGGGTCCTATCCCCAAGACTCTCTGTCATGATGGACTGTGGTCAAAATAAAGTTCCTTTTTTTATATAAAAATTGATTTCTATTGAGCTCTACATTTTTCTCTGCTCCCCTCCCTGCCTCTCATAAGGTCTCCATGCTCCCAATTTACTAAGGAGATCTTGTCTTTTTCTACTTCCCATGTATTTTAGATCTATGTAAGTCTCTCTTAGAGTCCTCATTGTTCTCTAAGTTCTCTGGGATTGTGGTTTGTAGGCTGATTTTCTTTGACATGTACTCACTGTTTGGTGGCTTTTAAACATAAAGTTTCTTTTTTAAGTAATGAATTTTATCACAAAAAGGAAATGTTACTAAGACAGCCAATAAGTGTGTTTGTAAGGGTTTTCCTTTCATTTAGTATGTCACCAAATCTTATGGCATCAATCTGGAGTTAGATTTCTATATTCAAATTTCCAGGAGGTTTAGGATATTGAGTCAATTGTAATGAATGATTTCTGTGGACCAGGGGCACTGCTGCAATTTTTACTTTCTCTTATTTTTACTTTCTCCGATTTTCTGATGTGAGCAACATTGCGTAAGATATTGTTATGGCAGATAAAGAATTTAAGCCACGGATTATAATTATGGCAAAAACAATGGGTGTAGGAGGGAAAATCATTATCTAGAGTGACTTTTTCAGGAAGAAAAAATACAGTACCTTTTTCCACAGAAAAGATCTAATGTACTTAGCCTACTCAGGCTGTGTTAAAACATTGAACAGAGATGTGGTGGTGACTAGCTGCCCTGCAGTCTTTCAAGTTCTCTTTTCTTTTTTCTTCTAAAAATTTAATTTTATGAATTCCTTTTTTACTTATTTTTTTTTCACTTTTAAGATTGTAATTGCATTATTTCCCCTCCCTTTCCTCCTTTCAAATCCTTCCATATGCCTACCCTTTTTGCTCCCTTTCAAATTCATGGTCCCCCCTTTTTTTAATTGCTGTGCATATATTCCTAAATATAATCTGCTCAGTCTGTGTAATGTGATTTTTTTGTTTTTCAGTGCTGGGCATTTGGTATCAGATAACAAAGGGCTATGCTATTCCCTGTGGAAGACTGTTTCTCCTGCTCTGAGCATTCCGTAGTTGTTTCTAGTTCTTTTTAGGGTTGGGATTTCCTGGTCTTTTCCATTTCAAGGTCTTGGTGATAGCACTCATCACTGTAATCCTGTAACTCTGATGTTGATTTTTATCTGTTGTTTCTCTGGGTAGTGACAGCTATGGGACTGCCAGTTTTTCCACATTGTCGGGTTTCTGTCAGCTGATTAGTATATTATTTATTCCTATTAAGGATTCTGGAGATAGAAACTAGTCTCCAGATGTATTTAGGATACCAAGGATTCACTGTGAATTGGGCTTGAACCTGACTCCCACAGGCTCAAGCTCCTAAGCTGGTTGGTGTATCATAAAAATGTTTTGGGCCTTAGAAATCTCTGTCAATTTAGAGACTACGTCCAGTTTTCTATGAATTGCCTGATTTTTGTCTGTTTTAGAGACAGAATTTTATTAAGTATCCACCTACTGGTCTTGATAATAATCTTAATAATTAATATTAATAATATTAATAATAATATTATTATTAATATTAATAATCTTATTTAATTATAATTATTATAATTATTATAATATTAATAATCTTAATAATCGCCCTGCTCCACCTGCCTGGGTGGTAGAACTACAGTTATATACCACCACTCTTGCTTGATTATTTCCTCTTGCCTAGAACAAGGAGCTAGCAGAAGGGCAAAGTATCATAGACCTCTTAGGAACAAATGACTGAAAAACTGGCAGAACGGAACTGTACATAGTCCACCCAAGCTTCATCCATTCAAAAGATTGTGTCCCTATCAGATGGCTCACATGGGCATTTGCTGCAGGATTATGATTTCCTACCTGTGTTCATGGTTAGACCTATAAACATTTGACCTAGAATGCTTGCATTCCTGCAGAACTAGTTTAGGAGGCTTCATCTGTTTGTTTCTAGCCAATAGCGTAGGTTTGCAAGTTAAGAGCATTCCTATTGCTGCTTTGACTCTGTAGTCCATTAGTGCAACTAGACCCAGAATGATGTCCAAGATCACAGCCAGGAATGGAAACAGTATCTCACCTTCTTCTATTCAGGTGGTAAAGAACTGGATGAGGTTATTCAGTAAACATGGGAGGGCCTTTTGTTTAATTCAGCACACCAGTTCAAATGTTAATCTTTTTGGTTATTCCCCTAACAGAGAAATTCTGAAATATTCTTTAAACAGATTTCTAGGCATCTCTGTGTCCATTCAAATAGAAAAAGAAAATGAACCACCATAGTGCTTCTTCAACAGTTTAGTTTATTTATGAGTGTGTGACAATTGCATTGATCATTTGGATGGTGTTGAGATTTCTGTACTACAGCACTTTCACTGGGTTGATGCATCATTTAATTATAATCTCCTAGGATTTCATGAACAGAAAAGATGTTTTAAATTCAAATGTATGATTTACATAGATTATGTCATGTTAATAAAAGAGTACTCCATAGCAATATCCACTATGATTTCCAAGCACAAAGAAAATATGACCATGTGTTGATTATTGGATAACCTGTCAGTTGAACTTTGACTCTTCCATCTTAAAAATGATGTGTTGAAATTCTAAAACTCCCTGCATGGGATCTAACTAGGCCCTCATAATATGGGCGACAGTTACATAGTTTGGTCTGTCTGAGGGGTCCCTGCCAGTGGGACCAGAATCCAGCCTTGGTGTATGAACAGCCCATTTCCTATGATGGGTTGCCTTGCTCAGCCTAGATCAGTGGGAAGTTTGGTTCTTTGGTTCTTAAAATGCCAGGCTTTGTTGATTCCTCATGTGAGACCTCACCCTTGCTGAGAAGTGGATGGATGGAGGTTTGGGGGAGGATGTGGAAGCAGAGCAGGATGAGGTGAGTGAGGGGGAACTGTGGTTAGAATGTAAAGGGAATAAAATATTTAAATTTAAAAAGATAAGGAAATTCTAAAAACCAGTACCACAAAAGATGATCTTATTTAGAAATTTGGTCTTCATAAAAGTAACCAGTTGAAGTGATGAGGATGGTCTTATCCAGTATTACTGACTTCCACCCAGGAAAGGAACTATGGACAGAGACAGGAGAGGGACTCATTTAAATACAGAAGCAGAGATCAAGATGAAGTATTTACCAGGTGAGAAACAGCAAGGATTTCTAGCAAGTCACCTTAAACTCAGAGGGATGCGCAGAATATTCTTTCTCACAGTCTCAAAACCTTGACCTTGGTTTTTAGTTTTCAGGGCTATTGGATAATAACTTTTCATTGTTTAATCAGTAATAAAAATGAAAGCTTCCCAAGAATGAATGGCTAGCATTGTTTGCTCAGAGATGGAGTTTGGCAATAATTGTGGTTCCATTAATTATGATGTACAAAGTTTGTTTTGTTTTATTTTTGAGATGTATTCATTTTGAAAGAGAGACAGAGACACAGAGATTCAGAGAGAGGCCAGTTAAATCTGAGTCATCTGCATAGATCTAGGAAGACCATCACACTAGCCTGCTAGTCTAGCCCTGGGTGAGGGGGTCATGAACAGTAATTCTTGTATGACTCTTCAGTATAAAAAAGATTTGTCTCGAAAAAACCAAAAAATAAAAAATAAAACAACATAGATAAAAAAGATTTGGTTTGCCAAAGCTCTTGTGGTTAAAGACATTTGGGGTCTTCCACGAGCAGCCCAGCCTTTGTTTTGCTGTCATACTCCTTGTGTATAAGCAATTGTGAGTGGCGTGTCTTTGAACTGAATGAGGTGATACACATCCAAATGTAAACCAGATGTGTCCTTTGTTAATTTAACCCAATGCCTGGGTAATTCTACTAGACACACTCTCATGGTTTCATGCTAACTCTTCCAATGATTGAAGAATTCATGGAAAATCTAAGTTTTTAAGAGAAAATTAAGGAAACGTAAATAGTTTAAAGACAAAAGAAAACTTACCACATTTAGCAGTGTGTGTTGGAAAGTTGTGACAGTAGATCAGCCTTAACATAGTAAGACTTAACACAAAGAAGAGTTTTGTTGTTTGTAATGACAGGAGACTAAGGATGAAAATGTTCTTCTCTCTGTTATGCACACACAACACAGAATACAGCTGACAGTTGCTTGTCATCTTTAGTAGGTGGACTCCATGTTTGCCAAGGGCTGGGAACTGTGATCATCATCCCAGTTAGCTGGTCCAGGACAGTTACAAAGAGCACTGCATATAAGATTTTCCACAAAGACCAGAGTGGATTATCTTTATTTCACTCACTTTTCATTGGTTGAATTAGCTATTTGACTCTACTGACCTTCAAAGTAAGAATGCAAATACACTGAAGTTTTGTACCCAGGCAGATCCTGGAGTAAGACTGATCAATGATATCACACATGGAAGTGATCAAATAGCAGTATCCATTGCATCAGGTAAAAAGAATCTGAAAGATTGATTGAAATTCTCAGCTTATTAGTTCAATTCTCCATTTTCAGCAGTTTGGTTTCAGGCGAGTATAAGAAAAAGGTGTTAATATCTTCAGGATTAAAGGTGCTTTTAACGTGGTGATAGGCATTACTATAAAGTAAATAAATTAAGCATGCACTTCTGGGATTATTACAATCCCATGTTTTATAACTGAATAATTTCCCCCAGGTTTTGCAAATAAAAATGCAATTAAGTCCTCTAGAAATAGAATTACAGATGGTTCAAAGGAAAACGTATGGAGGTGGGTGAATCCAACATCTTGAGTCAGTCCTATAAATAAATATATATTCATTTTTACAGGCTTTTAAGTATGTATTTTCAGGCTCATCTATTTTGGGATTAGCGTATTTTTGATGTGTATGCACTCATAGGTTTGTAATAAGAAATCTATAGAAAAAACAAAATTGATCAAATCATTCTTTATACCAATATGTTAAACATATAATTAGTTGTTATGAGGGTTGGTTTTCAATATTTTACAGAAAAATGATGCTTGTCAAACCTAAGAAGAGACATCACACTATGTCTTGGCAAGCACTTTTCACTAGCTAGTGCCGTGGGTATCCCATCTTTAAGTAGTGTATATTAATGCCTGTGAAACAATTATGTTTTCATCAAGTGGTTATTAAGCATCTATCTTTATTGCCTGCACTAATTTCTTGGTTGGAGGAATGCAAGGGTTCATGAGGTAAATTACTGTCATTTCCTGAACCCATCCTAGACAATAACGTACTGTTTACATGGAGTTTGGGTGTATAGACTTTGAGCTGAACAAAAGTAAGAGAGTGGAGGAATGGTAACAGTGCTGTCCCTGTCTTGGCTTGAGCCCATTTGGCCGCAACCTCTTTGCATCATCAGGGCAGAAATGTCCTTGTCAGAATGTTCCCCTTCAGTGTGTCTCTAGACTTGTCAGCTCAGAGCAGCAAAGAGCCCTCTAACGCAAAAGCTGGCTCTGTATTTCTTTCTCATAGAATTGACAGTTAAGTATCTCAGCAAAACATAGGGTGGGAAAGAAGTCAACTTCTTCAGTGTCTAGGATACATGCCCATTCCTGGGATTGACACTTACTAGATACAAGGTGAAAATACTGCTTTCTAGACATCTTCATAAGCTTTACGAACAAAATCCCTGATTATTATGTGAGCCTAAGTGGTGAATTATACTTAAGTGAGTGGAAACATAAATTTCAACAGTTAATTGCTGATAGTTACTAAATAAGGACCCAGATGCTGCTAAAGCAGGGCTGACCTTGATTTTTTAAAAAGTATCAGTGCAGGATCTTGCTAATAAGAATGCTTTATTGTTTTACTGTAAATTCATTGAAAGACAAGACATCAACTTGGCATCTACTTAATTTTGATTTGGACAAGCTGTTAGAAAAGAAAGTAACATTTCCAGTGGATTGGGGTATTGGAGATAGCTCATGCTGAATTCTTACACGTATACTGTAATATTATCACAGTAATGATAATAATAATATTATTATCATTATTCTGGACCTATATACATATTTTAAGGATGTGTGGTTTTATACAGAAAAACCATTGCATGTAAATGTATAGTTATTTAATTATTCAGACAATGAATTAGTATAGCAGAGATGTGACACAGGTGACTTAAAATGCCCCACATAATATTTCTGTCTTTTATTTTTCTCATTAGAATTGGCAAACAACTGTTGTCACATGCTATAATTGGGCTGTGATTATTCAGTTTTGAAGAGGAAGTGTTAAATTAAATAAAGATGAGTGTTTGTTTCATTCTTTATATTTAGATTATAAAGAGTTAGACTTTATTGTTAGGCCCAAGATAAACTCATTTCTGACACAGGTATGAGGAGCATGTACCACTATGTCTGTGTTAATTAAGTCATTCCTGGCACTGAGTGTGCAAGAAATAAAGAGCATTTGACTTGAAATACAGAAGTAGAATAGAGCATCTGGAGCCATGGTCTGGCAGAGATGGTGGCTTGTGCTGAATTGAGCTCTGACCAGAGAAACAAGTCTCATAATCAAGGACCACTGCTCACCAGAGTAAGGCTGAAGGGAAACTTCATTTGACTTTCCCACAGAAAACTTTGTATTTATCTCAGTATAAATTGTTATTTCTGCCTTCTAGTCTTTTAAAGAAAAACTGCAATAGAAATTGAAAGTATTTGCTGTTAATTTGTATGTTTTTAAAAGAAATAAAAGCAGAAGAGAACAAAACTTCTAAAGGAAGTAGCCTAAGTGAGCGCTTCTGAACAGGTTTAGTTATATTAAAGTAAAAAGATAAGTGAAATTTCTTCTTTTATAAAAAAAAAATTCAGCAGGCACTAAAAGTCCCATATTCTTGAGCTGTTTCCCTGGAAAAACTAATTTGAAGAAAAATATTCTTTCTTTAGTCATTAAATTTTAAGTATTAAAATAAATTAAACAGACTATGTATATATTTACATTATAATGTATATATTATATACACATAACCAGAAGTACTTCATTATCATTCTATATGAAAATTGTAATATCCATGGCATAAATGTCCATTTATTAATCTAATCTATTCCCTTAATGAAGGAAGCTGTTCTCCGTGGTGTGTTTACCAATCATTTCTTCGTTCTGTGTTTAAGGCAAGTCAATCACAAGTCTTGAAAGCATTGCCCATGAAGAAGTTGCCCATGGCTGACATAGTATGTAGAGTTTTCCAGAGAAAGTCAACCTAACTTTTCTTCAGTTTGAAGCTGGTTGGGCTGAAATGATTCACCCTTAACATAGTTCCTCCCACCACTATCATCATATTTACCAGCAGAACTATGAGGCATGCACATTCCATTTCCTCATTATTTTGTTCATTATATGAATCACGATTTTTTATTGCCATTGGTTTATTTCAAAACATGTCCTAAGTTTATTAGTTATGCTTTGCAATTTGTTAACAATACTGCCTTTATTATAAGCAATTGGTACTCAAAACTGTGTGCCTGCTGCATTATTAAATTAATCTTCATTTTGGAAATCTTTCAGGTCCTGTACTTTAGAAGCCCATGTACTTGGGGGTTCTAAGGATGTCAGAATTAAATCTTATTCAGGCTTTGTTTCAACATAGCAAACATATAATAAAAAACACAGGGATAGTTATCTGAATTGAATCAAACCTTGTCCTTGCACGGAAGTTCTACTACAAACATGATTTTGCAGTCAGACTTTTAGAGATCAAACAAGTTTATCTCTTCTGTTAAATTCAATTTATATTATCTCTTGTATCAGGCATGATTTCATTGGTTGCTCTGGGGGTGGTCCACAATACATGCTTATGTTTATTATATTAGCATTTTCCTCTACATTTGTTTTCCCAGGAAGGCTATTTTTTTTCTGTGGTTTTGAGACCCGAATTTAAGAGCTGAGGATGAAATTGTATGACACACTAAAATTTCGAACAACCTCCTGGGAAATAGAAATAGGAGAGACAGCTGTAGACTTCTATGATGTGGTTCTTTACTTTCTCTTTTCTCAGTTTTTTTTTTTTAGTTTGTTCATCTGTTTTGTTTTTTCTTTGTTTATTCTTGAAGCAAATGTTAAAATTTGTTCTATAGACCAGACAAACCTCAAACTCACTGAGATCTGCATGCCTCTGCTTCCCAAGTGCTTGGATTAAAAGTGTGTGCCGTAACTACCCATGAGCACTGGAGACAGCTTGAATTCCGTATGCTCTGAGATCTTAGTTGGAGCACTCCTAAAAAATGATTTTATGGGGGTTTTTTTTTGTATAGGCACTAGTATTTGACTCAAATAATGTTGAGGAAGAGAATGCAGGGGTCTTCCAGGGTGCCTAAGGACTAGTGAGGACTGCAGCCACATCTAGCACTAGCGGCCACAGCACCACCCAGCTCCTTCTGTCTGATCAGTGGCTTTAATGATATTGCGTCCATTTTCTTTTCTGTAAGCAGGCCTATTTTACTTCTTTTTTTTTTTTTTTTTTGGCCTGGAAAAGCATGGCTGGGTGAACTTCCTGAAATTTTTATGACAAGTTTAGCCACCAAAAGAGAGCTCAATTTTTGCTTTGTTCTAAATTCTAAATTTTAGGAGGCAGAACTCTTACAGGCCTGTCTTGGTTATGGACTCCCTGTGGGCTGCACCATTGTGGACAGGAAGTGTGAGTGATGCACTCAGAACTTCCTGCAGTGCGTGGGACTTGTTTGGTGTGAGGGAGGCTGTGCTCAGATGGGGATGGCCCACGAAGCAGTTGTCCAGTGGGAAGTCACCCACTTTCAGCTTTTAATTTCCTGGTTGACAGAGTGACTGTTCTTTGTTCATAGTTTACTTACTAGAAAGCTGTTTCTAATAAAGATTATTTACTTATTTTTTATTTTGGTTTTTCAAGACAGGGTTTCTCTGTAGCTTTGGAGCCTGTCCTGAAACTAGCTCTTGTAGGCCAGACTGGTCTCGAACTCACAAAGATCCACCTGCCTCTGTCTCCCGAGTGCTGGGATTAAAGGCGTGCACCACCACAGCCCGGCTATCTCCCCATTCTTCCCATGACTTACCCAAAGTTGTAAAGGATTTCTTTTGTTGTTTTTTTTTTAACAGAATTAAAATTTTTGGTTAACTTTTCTGTTCATGATTTCTCAGAAATCAAGTAATATATTTGAACATAATCACTAAATTGTTGTAATTATTGTTAATAAGACACATAATACTGAACAATAAAGTATACATTGTGACTTTTTGTATGATGTAGGTGAAATAAGTTGTAAATATTATTGATAGCAATTAATAAATTAGTACAATCATTATACTGCTATATAGCACTATTTGAATGTTGAGTGTTGTTATTGTAGAAGATGTCCCAAACCCCAAACTCATACATATGGAGGACTGTCCATGTTGCTCTGGGACAGTTAGAGCCTGACATCATTTGACTGTATCTTCCTTGGAGGCTGGCTTCAGTTGAGGAAAGATGCAAAGCCCATTTCACTGACTTTTGGAGGGAAAAACCTACATTCACATAACTGATCAGGGATGAGTTTCAAGACTAAAACTCCCATTCCAGTGTTGGGCAGTTCAGAAGGTAAATGGTAACCAGAGTCAGCTGAGACCCATTATATCCAGTTTAGCTTGTTTCAGTGCCCATGTGTGACAATGTGGTGAGGATATCCCAGTAAACTGCTCGAATTCAGATCTGTGACTTGCTGGCTATTTTGTCCCAAGACCCTTCACCTGAAACCTCTACACTATTTACTTCCTTGTTTTCTGTATAAAGACGAAATAACTAGAATAATAACATAGACTCTAAAGAGATTTAATATGTTTGCAGAACTCTTAAAAAGGGATGCTGAAATGCATCTCTAAGAAAATCAAGAAAAGATTTCAGGAATTTACACTGTGAGTCTCTGTAGAATTTAAAATAAAGCCTTAGATTTCTACCAATAGTTTATGTGACATACAGCCATTTTCATTTATTACAGGACTATGTTACTGTAGATCCAAATACTATTTTCTTTCTGTTCCTTACAAAAAAATTGTTGGCAGAGTATCATCCAAATTTCAGGTGAAATTTCACTTATTTTCATATTATGATTTTTCTTATTACCTAATAAAAATTAAAACAAAATGTAAAATACCAAAATTCTTAATACTAAAACTGGGGATTGTCTGGAAAAAAATATCAATGATCTCACACTATATATTAAGGCAATTAGTATCCGGATTTCGATTGTGAAATATCAAATTTTACTACTTTATTACGATGTAATCCATCAAAACAAATCCATAAAATAGTTAAGAAAGCTTTCTTAGGAAAGGTTGATCTGAAACACAAGAGATTATTCATTAAACTTGGTAAGCACTGATTTATAATTTTGTTACAGTTTTTCTATAGACTTCTCACTCTGATTGATCCTAATGTTTTAGGGTTTTTTTTGTTTTTCTTTTCTGTTCTAAGCTGGCTTGTAAAGGATGTATGTTTCTGTCTCCTGTGGTTTCTGTTTTCCACGGAGAAGCTGAGGAGGCTGGTTGGAAGGGCATAGCTCCGTTTTTGTTGTTGTTGTATTTCTGGGTGGGTCTTCTGAGGTGGCTGCTTCTCCTCAGAAGCTCCCACTTTTCACCTTCAATGCTACAGTTTGACTCAAGCATCATGGTTTACCTCCTAGAGCAAGCAGAGGAAACTGCTTTGTGGTCATAGTTTCTTTTTCCTGTTTTTTATTTAGTTTTTTGTGAGTCAGTGTTGGGCTAAATAACTACCCCTGACTTGGAGCACATAGCATACACCAACCTGACCTAAAACTTGCAGCAATTCTATTGCCATTGCCTTTAGAGTCTCAGGATTACAGGTGGGAGCCGCCATGCCCAATACCTATATTTGTGATTTCTGCTTTTCCTCACTGTCTTCCTTGGGAACTCAGCTGGTTTTTGTTGTTGTTGTTTTGTTACTATATGGTAAAGTCCCTAGTTGATTCTGATGAAGTATGTAAGATGGGTTATGGTCATACATGAATATCCAAAGGTAGTTCAACAATATTACTGCTATTGCAATATCATAACATAATCTCTGACAAAGTCCAATGATCTCTTGACATCTGAGAAAAGAAGATTCTCAAAATGATCCAGTTTGTGGAAAGGAGATATGTGTTAAGTGTGATGTGAAACTTGCTTTTAATCACATATTGCAATGTTCTGAACATCACCCCTGAAGTTTAGGATAATAGTATTTGCCTTTGTGGGTATATTAGCTATTTTCTGTTGCTATGATAAAAGACAATGACCAAGGCTGCCTATTTGGCACTACCGCTTCAGAAGGTCCATCAAGGAAGGAAGCAAGAAAGCAAGTACAGGCATGGCTGCTGGAACAGATTTCTGAAAGTTAGTAAGCACAAGAGAGAAAAAACTAAAAGTAGAGCTAGTTCTTAATCTCTCAAAGTCCTATTTCTTCTTCAAGGCCACTTCTTCTACACCTCTCTACAGCACCACCAACTGAGGAGAAAGCGTTCAAGAGTCAGAATCTATGAAGGACATTTTTCATTCATCTCACTATAGTGGGCAACGGTAATGATGACATCAGGAGGGCACGATTTCAGGGATGGAATCCTTTGATGACCAGAAAGACAGAAGAATGCTTCATGCTCCCTACCTCTCTCCTTCTGACAAATTCCACTTTAGGATACAGCAGGCCTTCCTCATCAGATGCTAAGCATATGCCAGAGCTGTGACCTTGGACTCCCCAACCTCAAGAACCGTTAGTCTAAGAATTAGATTCTCTATGTTCCTGTGGCTCGTTTATTGTTGAGAAAGAAAACGAAGACTTACTAAAACAAATAATTCACAGCTTATCTTAAGACAGCAGGCTGTGAATGAAAAATCTTAGATAAGTATCTTGAGTCAAGTCTTAAAACCTAGGCCCCAAAACAGACAACCAACGAAACAAACAAACAAAACCAACCACTTCCCAATAAACAAAGCAACCAATCCTGTGTTTAATATCCTTGTGGCATAGGGATTTTTAACAACATCTACCTTCAAATTGGGGGAGATGTTATTAAATAAATTAATAGATATTCAATTTCTAGCATGTGTTGTATCTTTAGTTATAGAAAGCTATTAGTAGTACTATTAGCTACGTAGCTTCAGAATTTTTTAATTATTTGTAGTCAGAATAAAATGTTAATTTCTTAGATTTAACCAACTGCTTGATATGAATAGCAGCATTTACAAATATGTGCTGGAGCATGATATAGGATGATAATTTCTAATTTAGTTAAAAATAAAGTCATCTATCCCCTATTTACTAGAAGATTTTAGAAAAGACAGATTTCTTTTGTGGAATATTCAGGAAGACTACAGTGGCCTAAGGCATCAAATTATAGCCAGCCACCACCCAGCAATTAAAAAGGCCAGAGCTGACCAGCTCTTTATTAAACATTAATCTTTGGCTTCCTCTGAAAGCACCAGTGGGTTCAAGGTCCGGATATGTATGACTCATGCAAGCTCTGTGCTACGAAGCTGCTTTATAGGGGAGAATTAGTCTCCATTGCATTGAGTCTGGCATAAGGTTCTTCTTACAATTTGAAAATTGGTAGGTCAGTGCATATTTAGGTGGAGGTTGCTAACTTTTGTTACCATCACCTCAGTGATAGGAATATCATGTTTACTCTGCAGAAAACAGTTGAGCATACCAAGACCATCTTCTATTAATAGTTTTTATGTGATATTAGTGGCACTGCTTATTTTTACTTCTGGGTAGCCACAATAAAGTCCGCAACAGCTTTTTTTTTTTTTTTTTACAACTTCCATGGCTCCCATTGAATACTAATGGTGGCCTAGTGGATGTCCTTGAGGTCTGTGGCAACAGGTGTAGTTTGCAGCAGCCCAAACCTGCTAATAATTGTAAATCTGATAGTTGTTGCTTATAAAACTATGAGACAAAGTCTGCTGCACTCCATATCTCTTCTTGTGCAATCTCAATACAAATGCAAGATGGTCCCTGCTGTTATTACCATCATCTCATGTTGTAAATGGGGGGAGAGGTGCGGGTTGTGTTCCCCAGCCGCCAGCCGTTGGCCCGCTCAGCTGCTGGCCACCTGCACCAGAAAGAACCACAGGAGAACGGTATTCATTCTGACTGGCCCATTATCTTTAGCCTTTTCTTGGCTAGCTCTCACATCTAAACTAACCCATTATAAAAGTCTGTATGTCACCACGAGGTGGGTGACTTACCGGACGGTTCTACGGTACTTCCCTCTGTGGCGGGGGCCTCATGGCAACTGGCTCTCTCACTTCCTTTCTTCTCCTCAGAACTTCCGTTCTGTCTACTCCGCCCACCTAAGGGCTGACCTATCTTACAAGCCAGGCAGCTCTTTATTCAACCAATAAGAGTAGTACAAAATACAGGAGAACACTCCCACATCAATCTCAGAAAAGAAAATGGGATCAGACCTATGTATTATCAAATCCTAAATTCTTGGACACTGCATGACCTACTGTACTCTGACTGGCTTATAGTCTTGTTTATTGTCATGTAATAGAGATTTAGGAAATATGTGTTGCAGTTGGTATTCGGTCAGCAATTATCCTTGTAAAATTGATCTGATCCATTCTGATGCCTAGAGACTGAAGTGTTCAATGATTCAGGTACAACCATCTCATTCATTACTTTCTGCTTTCAGAACTTCTGTTTAAGCACATTCGGGTTGTTCAAATGGAGCAATGCTTTGCATTTCCTGCAATGTTAGGATATGATGGAATAAAGACTACACTATAATTCTTTCTCCATGCATGAGCTAAACACATCAAAGGTGCAGATAGAATCGAAATGACAGGATCATCTGAGTAGAAAAGCTGGTGGAAAGCAAAAATCCAGCTCCAGTAAATGAATGGCTGATCCATCAGCCCTTCTCTTTGAAGTTTCGATCTAAAGGATAACAACACAAAGAAGCCAAGCAGGAGCAAGATACTCGCTTCAGTGTAAGCAAAACTAAATCTAAGTTAGCCAATTTCCTCCTTTTAAAATACTTCAAGGTCAAAAAACCTTTGGGTTGGAGGGGCAGTTAATGAACAGGACTCACTCTTTTGGTGCTGATGTGAAAATAGAGAAAATCCATTCTAAACAGAGGTTAATATCAAAGGGAATGTCTCTGGGTTCACTCCTGACACCAACGCCATGAGATTCTGTGATCAGTAGCACACCTCAGGGCATACTGTTTTGCGAGCAGATATACAGAGAATGTTTAGAATTATTTAGAATTTACCTCACTGAAAAACATGGATCTGTCTCATGTGAAGAATATTAAGGACACTCACTTGGAAAATCTTACTAACATCATAGCTATTAATGGAATTCAGTTTACCAAACTGTGATATATTTGGGGTAGGAAAAGCCTTACAGATCCTGTGATGTTTACAAAAGCCAATGGTAAATACTTGTAAATATTCTCTTTATTAGTCTAGTATTATTTACTGAGCACTGTGGCTGGAAATGCCAGGACATTACCACAAAAAAATACCCCTAGAATTTTGAAGAAGGCATAGGAGCTTTCCAAAAACATGGAGGTAAGTTGCAACATCAAGCAGAGATTAAAGCAGGAAGTGAGATAGAGAATATTCAAGCATTCGAAGACCCAGACACACAAAAGACATCTGGAAAGTCAGTTCAAAATGACAAATCTTTAGTGAATACTAGATAGGTGTGTGTGTTGGCAAGGGTTTGAAAATTTGACTTTTTCAAAAACAAACATTTAAGGATTCAAGGAGCAGAATTTCACCTTTTTTAAAATTGTGGTTGTTTTGAATGAACCATGGAGTTGGTGAAGTTTTTTGTGTATCCATAGCAAGGAAGGTCTGAAGAACAGGGAAACATTTTTACAGACTATTGCAGTAAACTCAGACCCCGTTCCTCAGTCTGACTACTATAATATAAGATCTAACTCCAAACTCTTTCTTGTCAAGGCTGCCAAAGATCTTTAGCTTATCAAATTGCCAGTTCTCAGCCAGAATCTCAGAAGCATCAGAGAAAGACCACCCACCCATGCTACCCCCACCATGGCTTGCCCCCAAAGATAGCCACTTGATGTGCATTTTCCACAGCCTCTCCTAGACTGCTTTTCTAGATCCTCCAGAACCATGCTTCATTGTCTTGCATACAGATCCCCTTATCTCGATATAGTAACTTCAAATTGTCATCCCTATGTAAGGTTGCTACATATCCACAACTATTGCCCATTTCCTTTCGCTTGAAACTGATGGGTTCAACTAATTATCAGTACTTCTGCTTTGATACCTACTGGTAATCTCAAAAGTTTCATATTTTTAAAGGGGCTTCTTTGGTGTAAAGCTGCACTTCCTTTTAAAATTCCATTTGTAAAAGTGTGTTTTTAAATAAAATAGAATCACATCCCTTTCCTTCCTGCCTTTTCTCCCTCCAAGTCCTCTCAGCAAATCTGTACTTCTTACTCACTTTCAGTAATGACAACCACTCCAACAAAGCGCTCCTTAAACTACACATAGGGTTTCAAACCTCTACTAATCATGAGCTGCTAGCATCACTTCCTGCCTACACCATAATAAATCTTCAAAGTGACACCCCAGCTTCTACTTTTGCTCCATATAAAGATGTTTCTTTAGTTACTCTAAATGATCTCTAGGGACACAGATCAGAAAATGCCACTGTCCTTCTCAAAATCCTCCAGGGTCTATCATGCTTAAAATAAAGCCCAAAAAGTCCCTGCCAAGGACTGTGTCCTATATCTCTTAGCAGTATACCCTTCCTGAGAACTTTTATATGCTGCTTCAGTGACAGTGGTACTCTTATTGCTCAACACAGTGTCTTCTTTTTCCCAGACATTGACATCTGTGGTTATCTCTAGATGCCTTGCTTTATTTCCAGCTATCAGCATGTCTCTCTGTTTCTTTCTTTCTGACCTCTAATCAAATGAAATTTGCTTGGAGAGTCTATTTTACCCACCTTATACCTTGCCACTAATTAAAATCTGATCAGGTAAATTTTTCTTCTCTGAGTATTATCTCTTTTTCATGTAAAAAATAAGCTCTCTAGGAACCTTCATCTTGTTCAATTATTTTATCCCCTGTGCTTAGAACACCCTAGCGTACAGAAATTACACAAAGGATATCTGTTAAAACTGAATGGTTGTTTTGTGTGTTAAATGTTGAAGTCTCAACAATGGCATTGTGAATAAGGAGAAGAGAAAAGAGTGAGTCTGCTCTTTGATATTAATGTCTGTTAAACTAATGTTATATCATATACATTAACATGATAACTTGAAACATTAGACAACCTGAAAAAACACATATTACATCAAAATTATATTTCAAAGAACAAAATGACTAATCTGTCCCAAATAATGGGATGTTATCAGCAGACTTAAATTTAAAGAAATCTTAAATGTAAAATCCATACAGAGGCTTCAAAGCTAAAAGGTAGCAGCGTATGCAGAACTGAGTGCAACAGAAATTCTGGACGTGAGAACTGAAATAAAAGTATATACATTTAGGAAAACTGAAATTAGTAATAAAAGGTGAGAATAAGCAAGGGAAATTGGGAAACAAGTAATAACCTTAAAATTTGCTATGTTTAAGTTTATTTGAACCCTTGAAAACCACATAAGCATTACTGGGATTATTCTTGAATTAATACTAAAGAAAGGCTTGAGGACATTAAAGAGTTAAAGTACAATTCATTAGTTGTTCTGAAAGCCAGCTCTAACTACTGTGGGTGGAATGGAACAAATAATTCCTTTCAATACTTTCCAAGAACACTGAGGAAAGACTTGTTGCTTAGAATTAGCCAACTGGATTGTTTTTCAGGAATTTGAAGCCTAAACAATAATGGGTATTCATAATGATACTAGAGAAATCAAGGGACCTTGACAATGGCTAGTTTCTGTGCATTGTAGCAATACTTTGGAGCACCAATCATTTGATTATCATATTATATAGATATATATGCATGTATGTAAGCACAGATAATAAAAAACATATTTATATTTATATCCTACTGAGTCCGATTGTTTATGATGGTGTGTAAAGGAGGTATACAGGTGCTCTTCCCTTGGAGAGGCTAATTCTCCTTCTCCCAAAAGTCATTAATTGTACATAGTTCTTTGTCTAGGGGTGGGACCCAAAAAAACAAAGATTCCTATTCCACATTAACATGTTCATTGACACTGCTATTTTCAGATCTTGGTTATATAGCCATTGTAAGCCTTTGTTTCTTCCTCAGGGAGAGTACGGCTTTTATGTCAACCTGCCAAGTATAGTAAAAGATAAAATTTGACACTCCAGGTGGATCTCCAAAATATAAGAAACAGCTCAATGCCTTTGGCCAGTGGACCATTGAAAGTTCACTATGGAATCGGTTACTACCCTTCTTAACCCCCCCATCTCCTCCTTTGCTTAATCCCACTAGTCTCATTCTGTCTCACAAACTTGTCTAAAGTTCTTCCACAACAGATCTAAAAGATTTCTAACCAGACTTAATCACTTGCTATTACTGGATTACCAGTATCTAACTACGGAGCCAGAGGCCTGCAACTCCCAACTGTACTCTGATGGTGGAGGTCAAGCTTGCCACAAAGGCTTCCGCACTCCCATGCAACAGGAAGTGGTCTACTAATAATGCCTTTTCTCCTTCCCTCATCCCTGAATGCTCATCTATAGTAAACAAAAGCAGGGAGTGGTTTTAGATCCTTAAGATGCAAGTGATCAAGTTCTTTCCTCCAGACTACCTAATGGCTGCAAAGGTCATTTCCAGCTCCTCAAGATGCATGCAGACAAACTCTGTCTTAAAAAAAAAATCCCAGGATCAGGCCATGGAAACCCTAATCCCCGAGCTTTCCTTAGTATGAGGTTACAAAATTCCACCAATTCCAGGTCACCCTGGAAAGTTCTGTTCCCATCCCTCAAAAAAACCTATAGAAAGCCTCTCTTTCTCTGCTTAGTTCCTTGCTATTCCTCATCTGAGCAGAGACAGCCACCCTCTGGTGGTTTCTTTCCCAATAAATCTCTTGCGTGAGGTTTGTTGCATTGTGTGACTTCATGGTATGTCTTGGCTCCACCTTTCAGGATACCTTTCCCCTCAGACTTATAACATTCACAGTCATTATGCCTATCAGCTATCAACTTGAGAATGGAAAGATGTCATAGAAAGGGGTTGAGGGAGGATTGCTAAAAGGTGCTGAGGGAGCAAAGGAATGGGGGGAAATGATATAATTCTATTTCAGCTTAAATGACATTTGATATGTTTGTCTTAATGAATGTGACTGCCAATGGGGACTGACTGAGAAGCCAATGATAATGGCACTGGGACCTATCTCTTCTGCATGTATTGGCTTTTGAAGAACTTATTCTATATCAATGCACATCTTCTTAGACCAAGATGGAGGGGGGAGGGCCTTGGGCTTCCCATAGGGCAGGGTATCCTGCTTCATCTGAAGGAAGCAGGGGGAGGGTGGTGGGGTAGTGGGGGAGCGGGAGGGCCGGGAACAAGGGGAGTAAATGTAAATTTTTCTTTTAACAATAAAAAAAAAGATGTTAAAAAAGATATTTGATAAATATATCTATATATATTTACAACTGGAAGTAATCAAAGTAACATAGAGTTACACACTGAGAATAAATTGCATGAAAGCATCAGAAATGAACTGATACCTGAGGAACAAGCCAGACATGATAGTTGGGCAGCAGCCATCTTGAGAGGTAAGTGGTAATGTGAAAACAAGAGTTTCAGAGCCAAAGACAAAAGGATGCTTTAGAAATCAGACTAGAGATACTAATAATATTGAAATTTAATAATAACAGAATATTACCAGAGCATTTGTTCTGAAACCAGGATATATTCAAGTTTATAGATCATGGGTTGGAAGAAGGTTGAGAAGTACAAGCTAATGTCATAAAAAGTACACTCAATAAAATCTTAGAAAACAATTCAAAACTAGGAAAATCGATGGTCATCCAGACACAAAATACGTATGCGATGCCAAGTTGGCACTACTTCGAGTGAACCCCTTATACCTTATGGGGAGAATGGTAAGCAAACAGAACAAAGTATGAGCATTGACAGCTGAGGGGGAGACGCTGCAAGTCATATATAAGAACAAGTCTATCAGAATAGCAGTAGAGTTCACAAAAGAATCTACGAAAGTTGTAAGTGCATGGAATTATGCAAACACTGACAAAAAGAAATTGCAAGTTGAGAATATAGGACCCATTAGAATTAACTTTCATAACTGAAGGAAAAAGAATAAGTCCATGTTAAATAAAACTATAGTAACAAGATGACTAAGAGACCCTGATGTCTATACTGAAAAATGGAAATAAAGAACACTTCAAATAGCATGCAATGAAATCAAACTATAAAAAGTAGCTACAATTTTACATAGCAGTAATGAATATGTAGAGGAGAAAGATATTAAATTATCCTGTTTAAAATACCCACAAATTTTTTTAAGGAGGGATGAATTTTACTAAGGAAAGAAAATATCTCTAACAAGAAAATTGTTAAGTATTGAGAAGAGAAAGTGAAGATGATATAAGAAGATAGAATGTTCCTCTTGCTGATTAGGACAATTAAATAATTAAAATGGTCATATTACTAAAAACAGATTTATAGATTTAATGCAATTTCATCAAAATTCTAATGGCATTCTTTACAGAAAAAGGAACAAAAATCCTAAACTACATGTGTAAGTACAAAAGATGTGAGATCATCCTAACCAAACCAACCAAAGTTGCTGGAGATATCAAAGGTCCACTTCCAAGTTATACTACAGAGTCAAGAAATAAAAACAGACACAGAGGTCAATGGGATGGAATGGATTGATGGATTACATGCATATCTACTCATATGACTACAGCCAGAGCTTTTATAGGGATGGCAAAATATCCATTGAAGAAAAGACATCCTGTCAATGATCAGTTCTGGGAAAACAATGTCCACATGTAGAAGAATGAAATTAGACCCCATTTCTAAGCCGGTTCAAAATGAATTTGAAGTTGAACACAGATAATCTACCACTGAGATTCTGAAAGCATTGTAAATATGTGTCAAGATATGTGCATTTGAACTTCTACAACCGAGTACAAGAACCAAGGAAATAATACCAAGTGTTGACCAATGGGGTTGCATGAACCTAAGAAACTTTTCATAGGAAAAATACAATTCAGTGAAGATATAACTGAGTCAGCGAAATCTTTTTTTAACTATCGAATTGAGAGTACGTGTATCTCAAACTGTATTAAGAACCTTAAATATTAATACCTAAAATCCAAAAAACTCGATCTACTGAAATCAAAAGTTAATTCAAAAGATGAAATTTCAATTCTCAATAAATATATTGACATCTTAATATATACTAAGTGTTTAACATCTTTACTATTAGGGAAAGACAAACTGAAACTACATTGAGATTTCATTGCAACCCTAGTCAGAACAGCTATCATTAAAAATAACAAAATATAACAAATTTTGGCAAGGATGTAAAAAAATGGCAACCTTTATACACTAATAGTGAAAATGAAATTTGTTCTTTTGGTTATGGAAATCAGCATGGGATTACTTAAAACACTGAAACTTTAAGTGCTATATATCTAGCTCTACTTCTATGTACACACATGAAGGTCTCAGTGAGCACACTCCAGCGACATTTGCAACATTATATATAGTCACCATGCTATAAAATGAGTATATGTATCTATCAACAGATGCATGAAGAAGAGGCAGAATTTTATTTCTAAAAATTGCAAGAAAGTCATCCCACTAACAGGAAAATTTATGTAAATGGAGATTACTTTTTAATTGAAATAATCAAACTCAGAAGGACAAGTATTATATGTTTTTTCTCTCTTTTTGGCCCCTATATTCTTGACAAATACATAAAAACACATATAAGTCATATACAACTTGATGTCAGAAGGGAAAGTGCTGGTGGACAGAAGAGGACTAGCAGATAAAGAGAAAAGATGGAGGACGTGATCATGCTTGAAACATATGATACACTTCATTTTTCTGTGATAAATGCATCATTGCAAATGCTGAGTGTGTACCAACATAAAGAATGAGAGAGAACACAAGGATATCTACAATACCTAATGATCAGAAGAGAGCCATACAAAACTTTAAATGCCCAGGAAACCTGATAGTGAGACATTAAAGAGTGTCCTACTAATTACAAAACTGAGCTTCCTCAGGTAGAGACAACCGTTTCTCTGCCTCTCCTCTGGCAGACACATATTTAGCGATGTCTCGTGGTTTAGATGGATGCAGATAGGGTACTCAGTAAGATGTTTCCGTCTAACACAAACTTAAATTTTCTAAGCCAATCAAATTATTTGAAAAAATTATCACTTTTAAATCTTCTGATACAGAAATGAAATGTTTTTCTTTCTCAGGAAAGCAAAAGGTGCATTTTTCATGATGCATAAGCAGCTGTCTGGGCGATCTAATGCTTCACTAATAATTCTCAGAAAAAGTAAAATATTTTTAAACGTATTTTTTTTATTAGGTTTTGACTTGTTAAAGGTAACTTAAGCATGAGGTAAATTTCAAGAGGCCCTTAAATGCAATTAACCTTCACCTGATATTGTCATAGGAATGAACACATAATGTTCACGTTTTCTTTGTAATAATATGTTCTATTTAATCACTATACTACTGAAACACAGAATTTTCATTAAAAATTTATGTATTAGTTGACATTCTTCTCATTTCTGTTTTTATATTAGGTATAAATAGTAACATAGTTTCAAATTATTTACCATATTTTCAAAATGATAAACATCACAGATGAGTATATTATCTTAAATATTATAATCTGCTGTATACTAGCTAACTGAACATAGCATTTTTATATATTTTCAATATTTATTATTAATTTAATGGTTTGTCATTATTTGGTAAAAGTAGAGTTATCTGGTACTTTTTGTATCTTGGGAACTCTGTAAAATCGTGACATTTTGTTCTGTTTGAACATTTTGTTTGTTAATTGTGGCTAAATCATTTTAGCTTAGCAGTTCATAACAAGCTTAAAAGAGACTGACATTTAAAAAGCCGGAGAACACTGAGAACTAAAATTTTAGAAGTAATGAAATCTGAAATTGCATTTCAGTTGTCGAAAGCGAAGGCAGACATAGCATTTTCTTACAAAAGGTGGTTTGCAGGAAGCAGTTTTCTTCTGAATAGACCAAGTGCATTCACAATTCAGCAATCAGTTACTGTGCAATTGCTTTCTGACTATTATTTGAACTTCAAGAACTCTGATCTCAGGATTTTACTTAGTGCAAAGTATGAATCACCCAGGATGGCTGCAAAACAGGCCCACTGTGCTTAATAACAATTCCGTTTGCATTAAAGAAACATTCCTCAAGGCAGCCTTCATGACCGATCCAGCCATGACCTTAAGAAATGACATGGTTCTTCGTAAAATGCTGGATCTGGGAAAACTTCAACATTTGTAAGGAAGATCATTAACCAAATGGCTGATACCGTTTACGGCAATAAAACTTGCTAGGCACTGGTGAACCAGGCTGGAAGTTTGATAGAGGAACATGCTACACATAATTAAATATGGATCCTTCCTAATCAATACTGAGGACATAATTACTTTTCTCAAGGTTAGTTAGGCAGGGTTGTTTGAAGGGAGATAGACCGAGTGAAAGGAATCAAGAAGACAAACTGGAGAGTCATGCATTTTGGCAGTAAGGAGGTTATTAGGAGCGTTGGAACACTGGACTTTGATTTTATCAGTAGTCCCAGTGGAGACTGATTAGACACTGTCAGGGAGGCTGAGGAGAACTGATGGATGCATCCAAGTGCTGCTCCCCACTTCGCTAAGTTACTCAATAACAGCTGTCAGATCTACATTGCTCTGAACAAAACGTCTTGCACACCACGGAAACTATCAGTGATGAATTAGCAAGCATTTCTAACATAGAACAAAAGCAAAAGCAATTCAACTATTGACTGTCAATAGAGAAACAAGGAAGGACGTAAGTACACAAGTGTGCAAGTTTACAAACACGTCCTCCCTAGTTGGGACCCTCTTGAAGGGGGAGAAATGATGAAAAATGAAGGTAACTTCGTTAGACCTGGCCCTTTGTGCACGACAATGAAGGAGAGAGACAACACTTAAGGGTTCCAAAGACTTTAATAACTCACCACATGAGCGGGTCACTGTTGGATCAGAGCTGCAGGACAAGGACGTGGGAGCCTTGATTTTCCCGACAGCCCTGAACAGGGGCAGGAGACCAACGAATCAGATTCATTTGTTCTTTCTTACAAACAGCCATAACTTTTCCAGAAAACTAAAGAAGCATAACAAGTATTTTGATATTTAGGGAGGAGGTTGGTCAGTCATTCAAAGTTCTCAGCTCCCTGAGTGCTTGGGAACCTGAATTTTATTTCACCCTACAGTTAAAATGGTGTCTGAAGTCAACATGGCAGTACTTAGACCAATGTGCCTTGGCTTGCTCACCTCAACATTAAATCACGGGCTGGTAGCTGTTCTCAGTAATGCCTATAAAAATTATTTGTTTGCTACCCTACCTTTCCTCCCCCATTCCAAAATATTAACTGAGTGCTTTCTCAGAGACAAGCAAGCTCACTTCCCGCTCTTTCCTTCTTCATTCCTAGATATTGACTGAATGCTTTCGGGGAGACAAACATATAATATATTAGGTAACTGATGGCTATTCTTGGTTGTCAACTTGACTACATCAGTAATTAACTAAGATCCAAAAATGGAGGACACACCTCTGAGGTTATTTTCTTAATTTGGAATGGGTAAATCTACTTCAAATTTGGATCTTTGAGGTAGGCAGAAACACCTTTAATCTGGGCTACACCTTCCACTAGAGGATCATGTAAGGACATAGAAAAGGAATACTTTTGTTCTTTGCCTGCTTACCTTCACCTTTCTAGCTAGTCCATTTCTTCCCTAAATAGCTTTATGCTATTTAGATCTGGAGGTCAAGGGTCAGCCAATATCTTAAATGCTTTTGCATGACAAAAGTTAAGAAATTGACTCCCAAGAAAATTAAAGTTTATACTTCGAGGTTGTATTGCTCACAGGATACATATGCAAAAAGATACATTTTGAGGTATTCTATTTTTGTTCATCCCTTTCAATATTGCTTCACTGAACTCTTTTAAGCTAAATCACCTGAGCAAAAATGTTTATTTGAGTGAGAAATCTGAACTAGGCATTTGCAAGGTAGTGTTATAAATATATTAGATCTTTGCTTGCAGTTGCTGGTTAATTTAGGATGTCCTGGGTAGGAAACTCAGCGTATCTTTTAGTTTAATATTTGGTCTCTGAAATCTGTGACTGATAGCGTGCTCTTAGTCCCTTAGCATTTCTTTAGGGCCAGCAGCATCTTCTGTTATGGTGTGGAAAAACTTGAGAAATCTTGGGAAGTGATTAATAGACCCCAATGTACAGAGTCTTGGGAACTCTCTTCTTCACCCACTATCTTCTGGTAAAAGGAATGTTGTTTGAAACTGAATGAATTATCATATGTGTTGATGTAAAAAGGACTCCATATAGATTCCCAAACAGGGGCCCATAAAGCATTCATGTTACTAGGCATACGAAGTGCTTGACAAGCAGGGTGTTAGGAAAGGTCATGAGAGATCCGTGTCCTTGCCCTGACACTTTATTATATGCCCCTTCCTGAGTATATTTTGCAATCCACTATAAAACTTGGAAGTGCTGTTCCTCTAATTTTTGTGAGCTACTCTAGTGAGTTTGTGGAACATGATGAGGATGTCATGAGAACTTCTTGCTTATTGGTCAGAAACACAGGTCACAAGTTGTAGGTCTGAGGTACGTATAGGATGGACCTGATAAACTGTAAGAACTAACTCTATTTAGAGATTCACAGTTTTGCAACTGGATAGGACTGAGGGAAACAGGCCTTTGGTACAGAAAATTTTGTATTAGGATTTGGATATTTTGGGGAATGAACAATGCTCTATTTTGTACTGTGAAAATAGGAAGAATAGCCTGGTGGTGTATCCTAACTCTTAACAATAGTAGTGAATGCTTTTTGATTGGTAATTAGAACAACTACCACTTACTGAATTTAAACTCTTCACTGGAAATGCTGCTGGACATTTCAATATATTTTGTATTGTTCCTGCAAAACTCTTAAAGAGTTTTACAGATGAGAAGACAAAGAAACTGAAAGATGTTCCTGCATTTAGACAAAACAGTTAGAGATTTGTACCTAGATCCGTGAGCAACAACATCTCACCATACATATGATAAAAAACTATTTTATTGATATTAATTTTAAGGTGCATAATATAAATAAATAACACCCTTCTCTTCTGCATGACACACATGGCATTTATATGAGAAAATATAATTCCATTATTTCTCTAAGCTCACAATTCTTCAGTTTATCATTTATGAAACTACATGCACAAGTCCTAAACTTTAGCATAGTTTAATCCCATAGACATCTGAAAAGAGCATAAGAGCTATGTTGTCTCTAAGCCATTTGTCATTTCTTTGGGTGAACAAATACCATGATAGCAGTACAGATCAAAACCAAATTCTTCAGTTTCTACAGATGCCAGAGCAATGAGGGTCACCAGGGCTTGGACTCAAGAATGTTAGGTCTTTGAAGAAAATTTGACCTTGCATCTAACAGAGGCTGTATGTTAAATTATGTTCTGAAAATTATGAATGGCACCCATGCCAATAACTGCCAATATAGTGTGTTTGGACTTTACTTGTCCACAATTCTGAAGCCAATCAGAATCCCAATTCATTGTGTGGCTACTGTTGTTTTACATCTAACTTTTTATTTTCCATTTTTCTACAACCTTACCTCTTCATGTTTTTAAAGGAACTGCATTTCTATGGCAGTTTCTTTAATCAATTAGCTGAAGTTGGAACTATTTTGTTTCTTAGGAATTTGTTACAAAGTGTTGCTGCACTGTTATTTCCTTTTAATATAGCAGATACAGACTTTGTAGAGTCATGCCTATTCATATTGGGGTCAAGTGACTTACTCAAGATGAAGGAACAACTTGAACTGAATCAAGAATATACCAGAAATTAAGGAAGCATTTGATAAACAAAAAGATGGTGACTTATGAAAAGACTAAAACTAAAAAACAATATGAGCAATACAATCAAGCAGAGTATTAGATTATAACTTAATACAGAAAATAGCCCCTCTCCAAAATAGCTAGAGTACTCTAAATGCTCAAACAAATATGCAAATGAGAGGAGGGATGCATGCTTCATAGAGAAAATTTTCAAATAGTTTATTTAGTATGAGATATACATCTCTCCAAGAAACAGAAGCTGCTACTCCATTCTTCCTTGTCCTTCATGCTATGGTATGGACTATGCTTGCTTCCTAAGACACAAGGATGAAAATTAGTTGCACAACAAAAGAATGAATTTAGTTGAGTAAGATATTGTTTTGACTAGAAAGATGATCAAGATCAGTGGTATGAATAAGATTTTGTCCTTGATGTGATGTGTATGAATAGTATTTCACCTCTGCACACTTTTTCTAAAATACCTATAATTACAGTTGAGAATAAGAAAATCATTGAAGGGCTATATAGTGGTGGTGCACAACTTTAATTTCAGCACTTGGGAGCCAGAGGCAGGTGGATCTGTGAGTGTGAGGCCAGCCTGGTCTACAAAATGAGTGTTGGGGACTGACTCTATAGCTACTGAGAAAACCTGTATTTAACCCCCACTCCAAAGAACAAAACAAATTTTAAAAAAGAAAAAGAAAAGAAAGAAAGAAAATCATTGAACAAACTCAAGTTAAGAAAATTCCATAAAATATTCAACAGTGTACCGTAAATAAAAGCATGAGAAATTGGCAATAAGGATAGCTAGAAAGACTTATTTGAAAGTTATTTGTACAATCATCACAATATTTTTTAATGAAGCTGAAATTACTCAAAAGGAAAAAGTTGAAAGACATAAGAAAAAGTCATTATGAATACAAGAGTAGGACTGTATGTTCACAGACATTTTTTACATATCAGATGTGCTTTCTGTTATTTGGGAGTGTTGTTTGATTGTTTTTTAGAGAAGAATGGTTGATTCTTTTACATAGCACTGAATGCATTTGCAAGATTTCATTGCTCAGTACACTCAGAAGAGATGGTTGCTTACAGCATAGAGCAAGTTAGAGAGCTCCCAGCTCTTTGCCATATATAGGATAAACTCTCAATATATATTTCTCATTCATTAAGCAGGATTGCAAATTATTTTTCCAATGGATTATGGTATTTATTACTTTGTTGTAGTTTCCCCTGGATTAAGTCAATCAGTACAACTGAGAGACAGGTCAGACAGAGATGCCGTCTATCAAAGGTGGAGGCTGACTGAACCATTGATTCACATCATTTTCTGGCAAAGGAGTTCAGTTTTGGCAGACTAGTTTAACATCACAGTAGAGACAGAGATTCTGTAGCAGCCGCCACAATAACAATTCTCAGTAATAACATGCTTGAGAATGAATGACGTTTAAAAAGCAAAACCATTTTAATCACTGATAAACATATCAGTAAAAACCAATAAATAATTGAGTGATTTAGAATTTTTATGTCCATTTTCTTGAGTTCTTTGTATATTTTGGAGATCAGGCCTTTGTCTGATGTGGGGTTAGTGAAGATCTTCTTCCATTCAGTAGGATACCTTTTTGTGTTAATGACTGTGTCCTTTGCTTTACAGAAAAACATATATAGAGCCTCCTGGAAATCAGAAGCAAACAAGATCGCCAGGCAAAATTTGGAATCATGGGTGTGGGGATGGGGGTGGAGGTAGGGATTGGGGGTGGGGGTACGCAAAGGGAAGGGGGGTACAAGGGAGAAGGAAAGAACTGGGGGAGTGGGAGGGTGGAGATGGAGGAAGGGTGGATATGGGAGATGGGAATAAGATATCTACATTAAGGGAGTCATTTTAGGTTTGGCAAGAGACTTGTCTCTAGAGGGGATCCCAGGTGTCCACAGGGATGTCCCCAGCTAGGTACTTGGACAGCAGATGAGAGGATGCCTGAACTGGCCTTGTCCCATAGTTACATTGATGAATATCTTGATCATCATCATAGAAATTTCACCAATGGATGGAGATAGAGCCTGAGATCCACATTCACATCAGAGCAAGGGACTGAGCTCCCGAGGTCCAGTGGAAGAGCAGAAGGAGGGAGAAGATGAGCAAGGAAGTCAGGACCATGAGGTACTGGCTTACCAACTGAGACAGTGTGCCTAATCTATTGAGAGCTCATCAAATCCAGCTGGACCAGGACTGAATGAGCATATGACCAAACTGGACTCTCTGAATGTGGCTGCCAATGGGGACTGACTGAGAAGCCAATGATAATGGCACTGGAACCTGTATCTTCTGCATGTATTGGCTTTTGGGGAACCTATTCTATATGGATGCACATTTTCTTAGGACGGGATGGAGGTGCGAGGGCCTTGGGCTTCCCACAGGGCAGGGTATCCTGCCCCATCTTAAGGAAGCAAGGGGATGGCGGTGGGGTAGTGGGGGATGGGAGAGCCTGGGACAAGGAGAGGAAGTGTAAATTTTTCTTTTAACAATAAAGAATAATTTTTAAGAAACCCATAAATAGTGCAGATGATATATTAAGTCATTCAGTGAAATTGTCTTTTAGTTTATCCTGGAGGAAATTTGAGAAAAGTCCATTTAATCGCAGTGATTGGAGACTATCCTCAGGAACACATGAATGGATTTGATATGAAAGAAAGCTCAGCTGATCAATGGTATCAACATTCTTAAAGACATCCCAGCTATAACTTGAAGGAAAGGGCATCTGAGAAGAATAATTTGTCGGTGCTTCCCCAGGAGTCCCCATGAACGCCTTAGGCTATCATAGCCTGATGTCATTAACTATTAGGTTCATTCAACTAATGAACTCTCCTTGCTCTGATTAATTTTATTTCCCATGTAGATTCTTTTAAGTGAAAGCAGTGCACTCTCAGGTCACTTTGCTTGTTATAGTTCTCATGGCACATCTGAAAATTTGCATTCTAGTTCACTCACTGGATTCTTGGGGATTTGAGTAACCTAGTTTTCTTATTTGCGAAATACCGTGAAATCTTATTACCTACTTCACACAGTAGTCTTGAAATTAGAATTGTTGATAAATTCAAGTGTGGCGCATAGTCGAATGCTGCACAGAGCACACATTCATTCTCAAACATGTTATTACTGAGAATTGTTATTGCGGCGGCTGCTACAGAATCTCTGTCTCTACTGTGATGTTAAACTAGTCTGCCAAAACTGAACTCCTTTGCCAGAAAATGATGTGAATCAATGGTTCAGTCAGCCTCCACCTTTGATAGACGGCATCTCTGTCTGACCTGTCTACTGCTCAGTTGTTTTTCTCCTGATACTTTTGTCTCCAATTTCTCTTTTCATCCTTAGCACCTGAAGCTGTCGTAATCCAAACACTCAGGACAGCTGCTAGTAATGAGTAGATTAGCTACATTATAGGCATCTCTCAATTCATCATTGAAATGACACTTCTAAACTGGAGTGTAAAAGTTATTTAACCAGCAGGTTTAACAGCTGTGATAAATGATGTGTGTGATTTAAATTTGAGTAGAATGGCATTTAATTGAAAAATTGGTCTTTACATGGAAGTCTCACTGCAAAGATGAAGAAGACATTGAAAGACTGCCAAGGGTGCAAAAATCTGAAGAAAAGAACCACTTAGGTTAATGTTTCATGTGGTAAGCAATGTTTTATAGAGCAAGGTTCTAGAAAATATGTTTTAGGATTATCTTCATCAGAATCATCCAACTGTCAGTTAAATTGTATATTCCTTAGCCTCTGATGACTTATGTTGAATCTCAGTATTCTTACAAGAGAATTCAGGAATTCATAAACTTAGCAACAATCAAGGGTAATTTCAATACCCACTGTGATGTGGTCTTTCTTTATAAATCAAGAGTATGTATTGTTACAAAGTGTCCACAGCTTTTATTTACATTGGTCATGACAATCCAAATCTAGAATTAAAATGTATTTGGGGAGAAAATAAGGTAGTATGGTATGAGGCTCAATTGTTATGCCTTATTAATTAACGTTTACAATAATTTTTATAGTACATTGTATGGACTAAACATTGTACTCTGCATTTTAAATAAATGGTGTTTTAATTATATAAGCCTTTTGATACGAAAGTTTATTTACTTTGCATGAAAATAACTATGCCACTGGGTCTCTGTCTCTATTCCTAGAGTCACAGCAAATCAAGTAAGGACCCTATCTGTTTTACTCTTGTAATCTTTCTGTTTTTAGTTATTTTTCTTTCCATAAAAGATTACATTCAATAATATGAGATTTAGCTCCAATAAGCTTAATCTGATTGATAAGTAGTTTGATCTGATTAATTTTCCCAGGTAGGCACAAAATAAAAGATCTATTTTGTCCTTTATTAAAGTTGTAGTCCTGGAACTATTTCTAAGAATCCTGATGCATATTTTTTTCCTACAAATATTTGATCTAATAAAAATGTATTGGATTTGCTTGCTTACAATAAAACATGTGCTTTAATTCCAAGAAAATAGAACCTATCCAAAAAGAAAGCCACTGGATATAGTCATTGAGAGAATTTTCTTATGACCCCACCAAATAGTACATGTGTCATAGAAACCTGAACTATATTATTACCAATGGGACCTGGAATATCATCTTTAGGATTTCTCAGAAGCTAAATAACATAATAAGGTGAGCCCAAAGAAAAACATATATAGATCCTCCTGGAAATTGGAAGCAGACAAGATGCTGGGCAAAAGTTGGGATCATGGAGGTGGGGGTGGGATGGGGGAAGGAAAGGCGGGAGAGAGAAGGGAGAAGAGAAGGATTTGGGAAAGCTTGGGTGAGTGGGATGGTTGGGATGGAGAAAGGGCAGATACGGGAGCAAGGAAGAAGATATCTTAATTAAGGGAGCCATTTTAGGGTTGGCAAGAGAGTTGGCTCTAGAAGGGTTCCCAGGTGTCCACGGGGATGTCCCCAGCTAGATCCTTGGGCAGTAGAGGAGTAGGGTGCCTGAACTGGTTTTGTTCCATAGTCACACTGATGAATATCTTGAATATCACCAAAGAACCTTCGTCCAGCGATGGATGGAAATAGAGACAGAGACCCACATTGGAGCACTGGACTAAGCTTTCAAGGTCCAGTTGAAGAGCAGAAGAGAGAAGATGAGCAAGGAAGTCAGGACCATGAGGGGTTGGTTCACCCACTGAGACAGTGTGCCTGATTAATGGGAGCTCACCAAAGCCAGCTGGACTGGGACTGAACGAGCAGGTGATCAAACCGGACTCTCTGAATGTGGCTGACAATGAGGGCTGACTGCGAAGCCAAGGATAATAGCACTGGGATTTGTTTCTACTGCATTCACTGGCCTTTTGGGATCCTAGTTTGTTTGGATGCACACCTTCCTAGGCCTGGATGGAGTCGGGGAGGGCCTTGGACTTCCAACTCTCTTAGGACTGGAGGAGGAGGGAGGAGGTTGAGAGTGGTAGCAGGAGGGAAATGGGAGGAGGGGAGGAAGTGGAAATTTTGAATGGTATTATGTATAAAGCAATAAAAAAAGATTTATCAGCTTCTGCTTCAATCCTTATGAAGTAAGTGGGTTGATCAAAAGAAATAACATTTGCAAAGGCCCCGTGTGTCACCAAACAAAGAATAAAAGCTAACGCAATGCACAAAGGATAACTGAAAGGACTGAACCATTCCTAGGAGAATGGACACGCCTGGAATGCCAGGTCGCAGTACAAAGGCCTTCCTGTCCAAAACAGAGCATCTCGACTCTTAAGAACACTGAAACCCTTTGAAAGTTGCATGGCAGGGGCAGACTGAAGGGCCACTGGCAGTGGCACCAGGATTTATCCCTATTGCATGTGCTGGATTTTTGGGTACCTATTCTCTTTGGATGGATACCTTTTCAGCCTAGATATAGTAGGAAGGACCTTGAATCTTTCCCAACGCAATGTGCCTTACCTTCTCTGAGGAGTGAATGTGGGGTGGTAAATGGAAGGAATGGGAGGAGGGGAGAGAATAAGAACTTGGATTGGTATATATAATGAAAAAAAGATAGTTTGTTTTCTTTTTTATAAAATTAAAAAGAAAAAAGTACTAAAATAAACCCACTGAAACCATTACATCACAAAGAAAAAGGAATACAAGCCAATTAATGGTAAACCTAAAATGGCTGGTAGTGTCAAGATTCTGAATTATAAAATAATACATTATTATTAACTACAGCTGAATAAATTTTGACTACTTAAAGAAGACTGGAAGAATGTCCTTGGACGCAGACAGACTTCTATTTCCTGTGTTGTTTTCTTATTTGACTCCATTTCCTGCCTCTACTTTCATTTACAATCAATAAAATTTGTTTCTACTTTTTAATATTATTGCATAAATTATTTCTCATTAATATTTATATTTTCACCCCAGAAGAGCAAAGTGTTATTTACCCAGATGAAAGAAACAACTAGAGATTATTAAGCCCTAACTAAAACTATGTTTATTAGAATATTTTACTGTGATTTCTCATAAATAGAATAGTTTAGGGCAATGGGTGGTGAATTCCCTGTGGGTGGTGAATGACCCTTTCAAAACGGTTGACTAAGATACCAGAAAACAAAGATATTCACATTATAACTCATAACGGGAACAAAATTACAAGTTATGAAATAATGAAAATAATTTTTCGGTTGGGTCACCGAAACATCATAAACTCTTTTAAAGGGTCATATCACTAGGAATGTTAAGAATTGCTGGTTTAGGGGTCAAGAGATGTAATTTTTTTCCTGATTAATCATTGTTTTCAGTCCCCTACTAAATGTGTTTAATTTTGATAATTTGGGTTTTACAAAGTAAGATTAGAAGAAAGAAAAATATTCCCAAAATATTAAACTGGTGTTACTCATATGGAATCATAGTGTCTAAAACACAACTCTGAGAACATAATCATTAATATTTAGCATACTATTTAAAGTTATTGCAAATTATGTAATTAAAATGGCTGCTTTATTTTGGCTATGTTTACATGATTGTTAGCATGATGCCAAGTACTATGAGCAATTTTAATTTTGCAAGTTATAAACATTAGACCCTTTACTTTTGAGAATTAGCACTTATACATCTATATGAGTTCTCTATTTTAGAAGCCCTGCTTTTATTAATTAAAATCACTGTAAATGCTTTTCCACATTTGCCATTAGCCTTTAAATGTTTTAATAACTTTGAATATAAATGTATATTTCACATACTTAAATTTTGCATTAGGAAAAAGTTTCAAGTGTAATAATATAATATCTATGGGGACATGAGCTTCCCTTATTGTATGATCCTATAGTTCTAGCACCTAGAAAATACTAGGTAACATTTTATGTGAATGTCTACTCATAAGTATAGAACATTTGTTAATTAATAGCTGAAATTATGGTCAGAATTATGTACCCAAGTGATGTCATTCATATTCTATGAAATAGATGTTATTTCTTCTTTTGTTTCTGTGAAGAAAAAGATTCAGAAAAGGCATTACAAACAGACAACAAAAATCCCATGCAACATGCCATGTTTCACTTTGATCTTTAGAAAATAGAAGAAAAGTTTCCCTAAGCTCATTCTAGCTTCATGTGACACTGTGACTTACAACATAGCCATGACTCAACGATCTAGGCAGGTTGCTAATGAAATTGACAAAAAATATTATACAGATATAAAAAAATTTAAAAACCTTTTTTTACATTATGGAAGAAAAACAACTATTATATTAAAATCATGATGTTAATATAATAAGTAAAATTAAAGATATCTAGAATGTATATGTTGGCATCATATACTATATAATGTGTGAAAGATAATTGATGTGAGAAGACTCAATCTGAAAGTGGACAACAATGTTCTCTGGTTTTTTGCCCTAAACTGTAAGAGGAAAACAGACTAGTGGAACACTAACCACACACGTATTTATTTCTCTCTATTCTCAACTATGGATATGCTGTGATTAGTTACTACCTTAAACTTCCATCACTGTGATGTGGAGCTGTGAGTTAAAAAGTTGTTCTCTTCCCTGAGTTTCTTTGTGTAGGGGCATTAGTTACAGAAAGGTAGATGGGACCAGAACCCTATGCTATGCAGCGTATATCAACTGCCAACATAGAGAGTTTCTCAAGTAGCTTATCTACATGGCCTAGGGATAGATTTAAACTTACATGTGATGGGATCTAGTCTCAAATACTATGTAATGTCTTATTTCTAATGTCTCTATATTTACACTCCAATTTCTAAAGAGTTAGACTTTTTCCCATTTAAATAAAATTATCCACTAGAAAGTAATTTCTCCTCATGTTGAGAAAGCTCTTTCTTCATGACTCTCCATAAATTTGAATATTTACACTTGAGAATATCAAAGGATTCAATGATGAAAAGTGAGGTGGAATTTAAAGAATAAAGAATCCAGGGGTACCTTTATAGGTTTCTAGAAATAGCAATTTTAATGGCCTTTAACAAAACTGGATGGTAAATTATCTTCAAAGATTACCATTAAAAATTTACTAGTCTTCTATGTTTATATAGTTTAATTGATATTAAATATTTTACTCTGAAACTTGGAGAATATCTAAATGAAGAGCCAAGAAGACTTTCTTCCCTCAAAACAACAACAAACTCTTCCATCTACTTTGAAAAATTTTGAGATTCATGCAAAATGTATAGACATATTTGCAAGGTAGTTAGGTCTCTGTGCATGCACTGCTGTAGTTTGAAGCTCCACAGCCTGTGACTTATTCCTGTTTGAGCAGATTTGCAAGATAAGTGATCCCAAATATAGTAGAGAGGAAATGTGACTTACAAAACTCTTGGGAAAACCGATTCTTGTAAGTGCTACTGAAACCAATTTTAACATTGGTGACAGAGACCAAAGAATGATAACAATGAAGTTATTTCTAGATTATTATACTGATTATCAATCAAAGCATTAGTTAGGTCATCATATCAAATAGAAATTTGAGAGAGGGATAGAGACACACAGAGAGAGAGAGAGACAGAGAGAGAATTGACATATTCTTCTATAGGTTTCTATATCCCAGGTCATAAGAAAGGTGAAATATGCTTGGGAGAGACCACAGAAAAATAGCTACGTAGTCATCTATGACTGAGCAGGGAACACTTCACTATAAAAGTTAAAAAGCATAAAGACCAACCTGGTCTCCAAGAGCTAGTTCCAGGACAGGCTCAAAAACAACAGAGAAACCATGGAGCGGGGAGGGCCTTGGGCTTCCCATAGGGCAGGGTACCCTGCCCCATCCTAAAGAAGCAGGGGGAGGGTGGTGGGGTAATGGGGGAGCGGGAGGGCCGGGAACAAGGGGAGTAAATGTAAATTTTTCTTTTAACAATAAAAAAAAACTTAAAGCATAGGTACACTTGTAAACTACCTGAACTTTGCGTGTAGTTTTAAAATAAATGTTCACATTCATCAGCCAATTATGAAAGCTACAATGGTTCAAGTTATCCAGACACAACATTAGCTGTGCTCCATGATAGTACATTTGTAATGATATGGATGGCTATCCTTGCAGAAGACATAAATTCTATAGAATTCTAAACATATTGTAGGAGGTCACTCTTTGATCCTGGCCACCCAGAACTGAAATAACCATACAAAAACTGTATTAATTAAATCACTGCTTGGCCCATTATTTCTAACTTCTTATTGGCTAATGATTGCATCTTAATTTAACCCATCTTTAGCAATCATGTATTGCCACGTGACTGTGGCTTATTGGCAAGACTCTGATCGGCATCTGTCTCTGGTGGGGCTACCTGACTTCTCTCAGCCTCCTTTCTTCCAGCATTCAGTTTAGTTTTCCTGCCTAGCTTTACACTATCACAGTCCTAAGACAGTTTCTTTATTAACCAGTGGTATTCAAAGCATACACAGGGAAATCCCACATCAAATACACTAAAAAAATAAATGCAAGCTAGCATTCCTTTAGAGAGGAATTGAAATTTATTGGAGTTTCTGCATGTCATCTAAGCCAGAAAGTGTGTGTATATGTATACATGTGTGTGTGTACAAATGAAAAACCCAATAAGAGAAATTCAAAGTAGGCTGTCACAAGTAAAATAAATCGTTAAAAAGCTGAAAAAAGATCATTTGTGATTATTGAACATAAAAAAAGAGAGAAAAATTACAAAAGACATTTTAACAGAATATCAAAGATATTTGGCCATCATTTTAGAGGGAAAAGAGAAAGAGAAAAGCATTAAAAAAGAGTTATTGGTTGAAAATTTTCAAATTTGACCAAAAATTAACCTATGTACTTCAGAAAATCAGTAACCTGCCTGGCCTCTATGGCTAACTAGTATGACTAGCATTGCATTGTTACCTTCAGGCAAACTTTATCTGTTAGATTCCAAACAAAACATCACCATACAAAGGATACCCCAAAAAGTAAATGATATTTGTCAAAAACAATAAATTACATGAAAGGGCTTAAAGACGAAAGCTGTAACAATAATCAAAAAAGAATTATTTGTCCTACTAAATTATATTTCAAATACTGAAATGAAAATGATATTTTCTAAAATTTTAAATTTGAACAATAGCTGGTACAAGATGGGGTTTTATAAAGCTTTAAAAGAAGTACTTTAGGTGAAAGTAAGGTATCCTGTGTAGAACTGAAATTCTCTGCAAAGAAATGAATACTTTGAAACATTTTGTGTAGATGGTCATAATAGCCAGAATAATTATTTTTAATCTTTCTTCTCTAAAATTGTTTACAATTATGTTTGAGGTCTTTAATCCATTAGGACTTGATTTTTAGAATGAAGATAGATATGGATATTTTTTTCATTTTTCTACATGTTGACATTCAGTTATGCCAGCACCGCTTGTTGAAGACGCTTTCTTTTTTACATTGTAAAATTTTAGCTTCTTTGTCAAAAATCAGGTGTTCATAGATATGTGGATTAATATCTGGTTCCATTGGTCAGTGTCTCTGTTTTTATGCCAATACCAAGCTATTTTCATTACTGTACCTCTGTAATAGAGCTTGATGTCAGGGATGGTGATGCCTCCAGAAGTTCCTTTATTGCACAGAATTGTTTTGGCTATCGTGGGTTTTTTATTTTTCCTTATGAAGTTGATTATTGTTCTTTCAAAGTCTGTGAAGAATTGTGTTAGGATTTTGAAGGGAATTTCAATGAATGTATAGTTTGCATATGGTAGGATTGACAAATCTTACAAATATGGTAGGATTTGCAATGATAGGTTGATCATACCTATCCAAGAACATGGGAGATCTTTCCATTTTCTGATATCTTCTTCAATTTCTTTCTTCAAAGACTTGAAGTTCTTATCAAATAGATCTTTCACTTCTTTGGTTAGTGCTACTCCAAGATACTTTATGTTATTTGTGGCTATTGTGAAAGGTGATGTTTGTCTGATTTTCCTCTCAGTTTATTATTTATATATAGGAATGCTACTGTTTTGAGTGTGTGTTGATCTTGTATCCTGCCACATTACTGAAGGTATTTTTCAGCTCTAGGAGTTCCCTGGTAGAGTTTTTTGGGGTTGTTTATATATACTATCATATCTTCTGCAAATAATGAAAGTTTGACTTCTTCTTTTCCAGTTTGAATCTCCTTGATCTCCCTTTGCAGTCTTATTGCTATAGCCAGAAAATAAGACTACACTGTTCCTGATAGAAGAGTAGTCTTCAATGCATGGGCACAGTAGACTACTTCCTAAATAGAACCCCAGTAGCACAGACACTGAAAGCAACAATAAATAGAACCTCCAGAAACTTAGGGGCTTATTTATAGTAAAGGATACAGTCAATAATACAAAAAGGTAGCCTACTGAATGGGAAAAGATCTTCACCAACCCCATATCAGACAAAGGAATGAGCTTCAAAATAAATGAAGAACTCAAAAATTTTAGACATCAAAGTTACAAATAACCCAATTAAAAAATGGGGTACAAATCTAAACAGAATTCTCAAAAAAAAAATCTCTAAAGGCTGATAGACACTTGAGAAAATGTTCAACATTTTTAGCATCAGGGAAATGCAAATCAAAACAACTCTTACACCTGTCATAATGGCTAAAATCAAAAACTCTAATGATAACTTATGCTGGAGAAGATGTGGAGTAAAGGGAACACTCCTCCATTGCTGGTGGGAATGCAAACATGTCCAGCCACTTTGGAAATCAATATGGCAATTTCTCAGAAAATTAGGAATCAATCAACCTCAGGACCTAGCAATACCACTCTTGGGCATATACCTGAAAGATGCTCAATCATATTATAAAGACATTTGTTCAACTATGTTCAAAGCAGCACTATTTGTAATACCCATAACATGGAAGCAACCTAAGTGTCCCTCAACAGTAGAATCTGTACCACATTTACACATTAGAGTTCTACTCAGAGGTGAAAAAAATGACGTCTTGAAATTTGCATGCAAATAGATAGAACTAGAAAACACGATCTTGAGTGAGGTAACCCAGACCCCAAAATATGAATATGGTATGTACTCACTCAGAAGTGAATGCTAGCTATGAACAAAGGATATTGGGCCTGTAGTTCATGTACTAGAGAAGATAAGTAACAAGGTGAACCCTAAGAAAAACATATATAGATCCATCTGGAAAGTCGAAATAGGCAAGATAACCTGACAAAATTGAGAATATAGGATTTGGGGGAGAAGGAAGGCTGGAAAGTGAAGAGTGGAAAAGGGGAGGGAAAAGGAAAACTTGAAGGAACAGGAAGGTCAGGATGGAGGAAAGACATTGAAGGAGCAAGAAAAGCGATATCTTGATTGATGGTGCTATTATGGGGCTAACAAGAAAACTGGCCCTAGTGAAATACCCAGGAATCCACAAAGATGACCCCAGATAAGACCCTAAGCCATAGAGAAGTGGGTGCCCTAACTGGCCCTGCCCTGTAGTCAGACTGATGAATATGTTAAATATCACCATAGAACCAGCTTCATCCAGCAACTGATGAAAACAGAGGCAGAGACCTGCATTGAAGCAGTGGACTGAGCTCCCAAAGTCCAGCTGAAGAGTGGGAGGAATAAGAATATGAGTGAAGAATTCAAGACCATGATGTGTACACCTGATGAAACAGTCTATCTAAGCTCACCAACACCAGCCTGACTGGGAAGGAACAAACAGAGGACCAAACTAGTCCCTCTGAAAGGGGTTGACAGTTTCATGGTTGGGGCAGACTTAGGGGCCACTGGCAGTGGCACCAGGATTTATCCCTACTTCTTTTACTGGCTTTTTGGGAACCTATTCTTTTTGGAAGGATAATTTTTTCAGCCTAGATATAGTAGGGAGAGCCTTGGACCTTTCCCAAAGCAATGTGCCTTACCCTCTCTGAGAGGTGGATGGGGGGGTGAGATGGGAGGATAATTGGAGGGTATTGGAGTAGGGGAGGGAGTGGTAATTTGGATTGGTATGTATAATAAAAATGATAGTTTGTTTTCTTTTTAAAAAAATAAAATTTAAAAATTATATTTGAAAGCACAATAGCTTTAATATATTTTAAAGTATACAGCACAATTGTTTGCAGAAACATAATTAAAATAATAAAACGAAAAGGATTTTCATATTTTCCTAGCACTTTTTTGTAAGATATTATATAACTTTAGAAGGTGTAAGGGAGAGCAGAGTAACATATAGCAGAGGATATGTATCGAAAGACAAAATGAGAGACATACAGCTATCCATTTTAATAATTAAATTAAACATAAAATTATTAAACACCCCAATTTAGAAGAAGAGATTGTTGGCACAGATAGAAGCAGATGATTTTTATTTTATGGATAGTAGATTTTTCCCTAAAGGTTTATTTTTTACGGTTTGAAACTGGATTGACATGCTTTTGTCAAGCATTTGGATTATGAGAGAGCTAACTTCTTTTCTTCTTTTTTTATTGAATTTTTTGAGCTCTATATTTTTCTCTGCTCCCCTTCTTGCCTCTAACTTCTCAGAAGATTAGCTAGACCTAACATGACTCCATCACCTCACAGAAGAGCCAATATCTGGAGAACAAGCTTTCAACACATAAACATTTTAATAGAATTGATTTATTGATGAGTTCTTACCTGAATCAGTTATTAGGAGATAAGTCCTTTCTGGACAAAGTGGGTTGATAGAGATGGGGGCTTTTGAAGGTTATATCTCATTTCTGGATCTATTCTGTGCTACTCTTTTTGGTTACTATGAATGACCATATTTACTCTGTTTTGCTATTCCATATGTATATTCAACTACAGCAAAGCTCAGAAACAAGAGAACACAGGGACAGTGGGTTGAAACCCCCATGACAATCATCCAAAATGAATCTTTTTGCCTTGATTTCATTGAATGTTTTGTCACAATCATGAAAAGGTGGTTACTACAGAAAACTGATACTCAGAAGTGGGATCGCAGCTGTGATATACTTGAGAATGAAGTCCAGAGGCTTTTGAAAGAAATTACAAGTGACATTCCAAGAACTTTGAAGAAATGGAGTAGGAAAGTTTAGAATGGTGTAAATCCTTTTTTAATTTATTTTTTTCTTTATTGTTAAAAGAAAAATTTACATTTACTTCCCTTGTCCTAGGACCTCCTGCTCCCCCACTACGCCTCCTCCCTCCCCCTGCTTCCTTAAGAGGGGGCAGGATACCCTGTCCTGTGGGAAGCCCAAGGCCCTCCCACCTCCATCCTGGCCTAAGAAGGTGTGCATCCATATAGACTAGGTCCACCAAAAGCCAATTGGTGTAAATCTTAATGACCTAAGGTGACATGAACTCTGATTACCAGCACGCCAATAGAAGTGCAGAGAATACACTGTCCACGGGATTTCAACTGAAAATGATCACTTTGGGGATCCATCTCGTGGCCATGGTGCTATGTTTGGCTGAAGTACTAGCAATCATTTTAAAACTTATCAGGGGAATTTGTGGGCTGAATTTAGTTACTAATCTGGAGTAAGTAATTTTAACACAGCCTGAGCCTGGCTCATTCTAACAGAGTCACAGTAAAAGTCAGAAATCGAAAGCAGAGTCATTGCACCTGAAAAAAGTGTGGTCAGCAAGAGATTATATTTCAAGTTGGAGCCAGGGCTAATTGCTAAAGAAACTGATACTATTTGAAGGAAACTGAGAACTCTATCTACATCAGAATAGCAAGAAGGGTGTTGATGAAGCATGTAAACATTGGCAAGACCCCATTCCTGTCTCTGGCTCAAGTATAAGAGAGCAGAATCTTTTGGCAACATTGTTTTGAAAGGGAAGTCCTGGTATACTAAAATGCCCAGGAGCATCCAGACAGCCAGAATCTGCTGCAGCTATGATCTCTGAGGGACAAGGTACAGTCGAAAACAGTTTATTTGCCATTAGGTTATGTAAATGTCCACAGAGTATTTGCTTTATAAGAATGTAGAATGCAAGAACTGCAGTATCCTGGAGCTTCCACGTAGATACCTAAGGAATGTCTGTCACATCATGCAGAATGGTAGTGACATGGACAAATAGTGACTAATACAAATGCCAAAATGTATATGATGCACAGGACACACAGTTTCAGTTATAGAAACAGATAAAAGGAAAGTAAAAGTTTCAGTTTGATCAGCCTTTGAAAGAGAAACCATCTGAGATGCAGAATTGTTACATAGTTCCGGACAAAATAAACATTAAAGGGATGTATAAGTGAAGATTTCAATGCCATAAGCCTGTAACAACTAGGAATACAATCACAATAAAATAAGAATTTCCACATATGTTCACATATACAATTTTCACTGAAAGCTGATGTTTATGTTGATATATTACTTTTTAAGGTAATTGTTCTTTAATGTATGTTAAATTTAACTATATTAACACCTAAGTATTCTATATATTTACTGAGAATATGTGATTTATGTGCTGTTTCAATACATCACATTACATCATAGTTATGTACTAATGTAATTAAGTGAAGCTAATTATATCTGTCTACTGAAATATTAAACATTTAATTATGGGGATTTCTTTCAGTGTTTTGAAATCTAAAATATATAACCATTATGATTACTTAATAACAAATATTTGATTCACTCAAACAATTTCTGAACTTTTTTTGGGAGATCTTTAAGATATGAAATTTTAAGAATTGTAGATTTCACTCTAATACACTGTTCTTTTAGTTCTTTCATTTTCGTGTTCTCAGGACTTGTGTAAGGAAAAACTTTGTATCCACATCTCGTACACTTAAACCCAAGTTCTATTTCTGCAATAGTCCTTGGATCTTGGAAAGGAGAGGAGATTTGTAGATGCTTCATTTAGGGCTAAAAATTTCACCATCACTGCTTCTATGCATTTGATCAGTTCTGAGTCTCTGTATTTGGGGTCATCCACTGAAAAGGAAGCATCTATGATGAGGGCTAAGTACTTTAATTGCAGTAACCTATGGTTACTAAGACAGCTACACCTATTCTAAAACAGGTTTTATTCTATTTTATTTGACTATCTCTATCTCAATCAAGCTCTCATTACAGGGAGAGATTAATGTTTACATGATTTTAGAAAAACCACCAGAAATTTAAAAAATGGAAGATTCAAGTTATGACTATATTGTTATCCCATATATTAAGAACTCTACGGATTAGAGAGGACAGTAAAGAAGAAGCCGAAGTTGTGCAGTGGTTCTCAAATTCTAGGCAATGACTTTCAAGGAACATCACCTGAGTAAAACCCTAAAAGCAAGTGATGCTTACAAATCAGTAACACAGTTTTTGCATCACATGAGGCCCAGATCTGGAAAGTTGCCATACTTATGACATGCTATGTATCGCATATTTTTGAAGTTTTGTGAATTAGAAGTCAGTGCAATGATTGAGTCACAGCAAGTACAGCTAATGTCCTAAAGCAAGCAATGGAAACATAAAACTTGAGCTTACTTTAACTTAGCTCCCGGATAGGTCTGTCCCTGGCACTCAGCAAAATGGTCAGCTTAAGAAAAACAGAAAAGTAACCAATTTCTGGGAGATTATGGATATCTTGAATGCAAATATTTTATTCAGTTCCCAGTGTGATTTAAGAGATGCAGCAATGAATGGTTGATGAATGTAGATTGATGTTGCACAGTGAGTACAAAGTTGGGAAAATGGAGGCATTAGAATGGACAGGAGTTTTGGTCTCTATAGCAGAAAATCTCTTGATAAGAAAATAATTCTGAAGCATTTCTTGAAGAAGCAAGAGTCATAGCTCTCTTTAGAACTTTCTAAATGATGCTGAGTTTTGAACATAATTTTATATAGGCACTTTACTGTGCATGTAAGCACATGTAAAGCTTGCTTTTTCTCTAAAGCCATGATTAAATATTTATGATTTTAATACTCATAGATTAGCACACAGACTGTAAAATGAGAGCAGGGGGCACTTTCAAACTTGATAACTGTCCCTTATTGGAATCCTAGTTCTAATCAGCACATATGACTGCTTTGCAATGTCCATTTGGCTTACGTTTTATTTTATCATTGTTGTTTTTCCTCTTCATCACAAAGTTGAATCATGCAGAGCTTTTATTTTAAGTGATCAAAAGTTTGTCGTTAATGCAACGATTGACATCAGACACATACCTCGACCTGAAATTGTTGTTAGTTTTTGACTTGCATACATTGTTATAATTTCTTGAGTCACATCTCTGAAAGTTCTTTATCCTAATATAACAGAATAAGTAAACTTCTTTCTGCAGCAAGTTAGTAATAATGACTACACTCCTGAGATAGAGAGTCCTTTATGACTAAAGCTCTCTGTATTCTCAAGCTAGCTGGTCTACCAGGGACCATATATTCAATCAGATATTTATGTAAATCATAATACTGGAAGGGGGGAAGAGAGAGAAATAACCTTAAAAACTGGATGGTATGAAGATTCCATAGGATTTTTTTCTCAGCTGTGATAGTCAAGCTTGAGAGATAGGAAGGCCTTATTTCTTCTTATTGTTGTTCTTAAAAGAATTTTAAAAACTAGTTATAAAGTCATTGTCTATTATGCATCATCTAAAGTGAAAAAGATGTAGTATATCTTTTCCTCAGTTTCAAAATATGCAATATATTTTTACAAGATGAACCATATGACTAATAGAATATACCATACTAGAGTCTGTTTTACCAATGAGAAGCAATCAACACTTTTTCTCACTTTTGACCTAAGATTACATGTGTGTAAATATAATAATAAGGACTTGAATGCTTTACTTTGTCTGAGAAAAATTTTCATGTGTCACATGATGTTGCGACTCCAAGTTCATTGCTGGCTGTTCAGGGAACAGGTATTATTCATTTCAGGGAAAAGTTCTTTTGGGCTAAACTTTTATTGCCTAAATTGGGTATGTGCTTTGTCTCTTTTATGCTAGGGCCCCAGGATCTCTACTGAGGCTCAAATGAAAGGAAAGGACTTTCCCAGTGATTTGCTGCCATTGGGTTTCTAAAAAACCAACTTACTTACAGATATGGGGACTTCCCGGACCAGAGATCATGTCTTGAAGAAGGAGGCAAAATAAAAACAAAAAAAATAAACAAACAATTTTCTATTTCCATCCATTTGCATGCAAAATTCAAGATGTCATTATTTTTTTCCGCTGAGTAGTATTCTAATGTGTATATATTCCACACTTTCTGGATCCATTCTTCCA
>JAQHUG010000219.1:307827-369816 GCA_028555095.1 Dicrostonyx torquatus
TAAATTTTTCTTTTAACAATAAAAATAAAAAAAAAAGAAATCCCACACTAGCTCAGAAATGAGTATAATAGAGGGTGTTTTTTTTAGGGGTAGACCCACAGATCACAATCCTCTGCTGTAACGGGGAAGAGAAACAAAATCCAGCATCTGGAAAAGAGGCCGGACCTCTGCTTTACTATAAAGATATAGTAAATAGTATAAGTATAAAGATATAGTATATAGTATAAGAGGCCACGCCCAAGTGGGAGGGTAACTTGAAGGCTACTGGCGGTAGGAATTACTACAACACTCTGTCATGCCCTCCCAACTTCATGTACTGTTTTTCTAAAACCCACAGAGCACTGGATACCTTTGACAATACCAGAGAATTCTATGTACACTATTGGATGCAAAAGTCATCAAGTATTGTACCCAAATGTGAACCTTCACAGATTTTTGAATAGTGTATTTTTGATCATTTTGGAATGGTCTGACTTTTATCCTGACCAACACATGTATATTTTAAAACTTATTCAGAATACAAGAGCAGGCAGTGGTCACCTTTGGGGATTTACAGAGATAATCTGAGACTTGTTTGACAGTTTTGCTTAAGGAGAAGAGAGGGGAAAAAGAATATTCACAATTACCCAAATAATGTCTGTCAGACTTAGGTGGACCATTTCACTTTGAGAAGTTAGAGATTAGAACATGAAGCATCCAAAATGAGTTTCATACAAGAATGAATAAGTAACAGTTGAGGTATAATATTGAGAGGTTGGGTTTGAAATCCCTGGAAGCAGAGGGAGCATTTAGAAATAGGATCTTGCAATAGGATTAGAAGCAAAAACTCAGACAATTGTCTTGAAACCTTTTTTTTCCAGAGTCTGATATATTGTTTTTTGGCTTCTCACAAATACAGCTTATTTGTACCCAATGTACATTTAAAATACTTTTTGCAAATGTCCTAATTGTTTCTCATTTTCTTAATAATAATTTAATTAACAATTTCTGTGAATATCAACAGTTGCATTATTTTTATACCTTAACAATAGGGGAAGTTGTTTTTAAGAAACTCACTCTTTAGTGTCCATTATTTGGTTGTCTTTAAAATGTGATTTTATTGCACTTAAATTGATTGTATTTGGGAAAGATTTACTATTGAATGAAAAAGTGAAAAGGAGGAAGACATGATTACTCCTAAAATATTGGTAAAATTTGGTTCTAGATATAAGGGAGAAAGCAGGCAAATAGAAGAGTTGAGGCTGACATGGATAGCCAACTAAACCAACCATGAGAGGAAAGAGGGGCAGGGAGAGCAACAGAGGAACTGCAGACCAAGAAAAGCCACTGCGCCAAGAGGCCAAAGAGAAACCTAGCCAAAATGGCTACTTTATATAGGGATCAGACTAGAAGAAAAGAATTGGGAGACCTGCCCTTGGGAGGGAGGGATTTGTGGGTACAGGGTGAGAAGTAAGAAATGCTGGGAAAAGGTGCTGTTACAAAGTGATACTTGTTTCTTTGAGACCTAATAATTATCATTTTAAATTTTAACTAGGAATAGTTGGAAACCCAGCAATCTCATTTAGTATCAGTTATAGTGATTAAGGATCATAACATGAATTATAAGCTACCTTGTTTTTATGTCTACTGTAGATCAGATATAGTATTAATCCTTTCAAATGTATTTGTATGATTTTCTGTATGTGTGCGTGTGTATGTATGTATGTGTGTGTCTTCAGAATCTAATAGAAGCCTGATTCTGAATTCCTTGATAGTTGTTTTATGGTCAGAAAGTCCTATAGAGAAAACAAGTATTTTTTTATTTATCAAAAAGACTAAAAGTCATAGTGAGAGGTAATGGTAGATTTGCGGTCCTTCAGTTTTATTGTATCTTGTTATGCAGTGTTTGGTTGATATCACTCTAAGGTCTGCTTTTTCCTGAAGGGAATGGAGGAGTAGTGGATCTGGGAGACAGGGGACATGAAGTGGGCAGATGGGAGGAAGAAAAGGAGGGGAGGCTGTGGTCTGGATGTATTATATGAGAGAAGAATTAAAATAGAATAAAAACAACAAAATGAAGATTTATTTTTTTAGTTATTGAGAATTTACACAATGTAATCTTATTTCTCAATGTTTTGGTATTTTGGGTTATATATTTTATTCTCAGAATAAATCATGTATGAAACACTAAGGATTCTCAATTGATTTCATTCTCTAATAATCCTAATTGGAAAATTAATTATTATTGGAAACAATATGATTTAGAACAGTGATTCTCAACCTTCCCAATGCTGTGACCTTCTAATACAGTTACTCATGTTGTACTGATTCCCAAACATAAAATTATTTTGGTTTCTTCTTCAGAATTGTGATTTTACTGCTGCTATGAATTGTAATGTAAATATCTGTGTTTTCTGATGATCTTAGGCAGCCCCTTTAAAAAGACCATCTGACCTCCACGGAATCATGATCTACAGGTTGTGAACCACTAGTCTAGAGAAAAAATATGGTCAAATTCATGAGTCAATTAAAATCCTACTGTCTTCATGCTTGTTTGCTTTGTATTTTTCATTCACAGCTCTTTAGAAGAAATCAGTTCCAAAAAGTCTTTCAAAATCTTTCCAACTCCTTCAGAAGAGTATCCAGTCTGGGAAAACAAACACTGGGTGCAGTCCAGCTGAAAGGGTTTCTTTCTGATGTAGGGTCAGTGAATCCTACACTACACGGTGAAATATTGCACTTTCCAAAAAATGTGTGCATATTTTAGGTATCATTCCATTCCTATTCTTCCAGCATGACCTAGATTCTCCTCTTTTGCTAAGTAGACCTTTTGATATGTAGTGCGGTTAACTAGGGAAGATCTTAGTATCTCTTCCTCAAACAATAGCAAATAGCAGAGATGCTGCAGCACGACCTCCAGAGCCGATTTTAAAATGCCACATAGCTCCCAGTGTAGCCGCCAGATGTAGTGATAATATAGATTTATTAGGGAAAAGGCAAGGGTACCATACCGGGAAAGTCTCCTTTGTAGATGCAGACAAACCATACAAGGTCGGCAGTCCACGCAGAGAGAGAGCTCCCTGTCTGGATTTCCAGTATTTATAGATCTCCTGAATATTGGATAACCCTGCCTCCTTGGGGGTGGTAGCAGGGTGTGGTCACAGGCCAAGGGACCACACCCCTTCATCCCAGCATCCTTTGTTTCCTTTCTCATATCTCCGTGACACTCTAACCCAGGTCACACGAAGAGACCACAGGTAGCAGTTGTCACTGCAATCACCTAGTATGTCTGGTCCCAGAGCCAACATCATCTGGCAAGCAAGTGAATGAAAGTATTTGCATTTTATCAGTGCCTAGACCGCCAACCAATGGGAAACATTGTGTTCTGAGGACCCTCTTACCTTAGCAATGAAATTATAAGTGATAATAACTAATTATTAATGTATGAAACTGTAATTTCTAATGTAAGTTCTAACAGCAAAAAATATATATTTGTGTGTGTGTGTGTATATATATATATATATATATTCTTGTATATATTCTGTATACACACACACACACACAAACACACTCACACACATACACTAACTGGGCATCTGTGATTTCCCACCATGGCACTCAGTATATTTTAATTTATCCAATGGATAAATTAAATGAATTCAGTGACAGCTCTCTTCTAGGCACACCCAAACAATAAATTGTTTTCGTTTTCTTTTTTCAGTCTCAATTTCTTGAAAAATAAATCCAATGTGAAATGGAGCTATTTTTTCATTAAATTATTTCTAACACAAGTAAAGATTATGATTTGCAAATTAATTTGAAAAGCTGCTATTATCAAAATTACAGTGTATCCTTTTTTGGCTAAAATGAGAGACATTCTATTTTTAACATTTTTTTTAAATACAGAAATGTCATGAACCACATATCTAAACATATATAAAGTCTCTCAGAAAACTGAAGAGGGAAAAGAAAGTTATATTTCACTAATAAGTTTTAAAAATTTGTTCCCATAATATAGCTGTGCATGTTTAATTTGGGGATGAATTAAGTCTTGTTGTGGGTGGCAGATGGACAGAAGGGGTAAGTGTGACTCTGTTTTTAGGCTGTGAGCAGATGCTGCATTGGGGGTGTGAATCTTTCTCCCCCACACCATGCTGACTCTCAACATCCCATGCAACCATTCTACTGTGGGGGATTTCCCCACTGTGGGATGTCCACTGGGCCTTCCCAGAATAGGCATTTGTTTTTGCATTTAAAGGCTTCTGATCTCCTATAACATGAAGCTGGGAACCCAAGTCACATTTACACATACCTGTACACTCAATAGCAATATTTTTATATGCATTTCCTATATCAAGCTATTCCAGGAAATTTGAATTGAAGGATTTTGTGCCTCTCAGATCCACTGATGACCTCATTTTCAGACGGAATGAAACATGGTGGGTTCTGTTTTCTAATGAGGCATATTTTAATCTCACTGAATAGTAGAGCATTTCAAAAAATGAAGGATACATCTTCTGTATGATAGTGCGACAATATATCCCAAAAGGGTGTAGGTAACTAATATCTTAGCTTCAAATTTAAATCCCAGCAAGTGTCTTTGGTTTATAAGCAGAGACATAGATCATTGACATAGTATAGGGACTCCTTAAATAAATCTATGTATTTAAATCAAACTGGATTCTGGCAAATACAAGAAGGTGACACACTGGAGAAAAAAAATCTTATTGGAAATTTAGGCAGACATACACAGAACAAAGAAAGTAGACTCCTATGTCTCACCTTGCATAGATATAACTTAGTCAAGTAATTGAAAATGCCCACCCTTTCTTACTACTCGACACAAACCTGGAGGCAATAAAGACACTGGTCTGGGAGAAGTGTTACAGATATGATTTTAAAAGTTACCCAGAACATTTATTGGATGTTTTGTTTTAGGAATTTTTTTTTAGATTTAACATTTTTTTCCACTGATGAATCTATTTCCCCTACCATATCTTTAACACCTGAGATTCTTTCTTCCATCTCTTGTATTCTGTTGGTGATATTTGCATCTGTAGTTTTTGTTTGCTTACCCAGGTTTTCATTTCCAGAATTCTTCAAGTTTGTGTTTCTTTTTTTTTTATTACTTCTATTTCTCATTTCAGGTTTTGAACAGTTTTGTTTGTTTCCGTGAACAGTTTGTTTGGTTTTTCTTGATTTTCTTGATGTTATTTAAGAGATATATTTGATTTCTTCCATTTTTTTGTTTGTCTTCTCTTCAATTTCTTCAAGGAATTTTTTTCCATTTCCTTTTTACTGACCTCTATCATTTTCAAGTAGTTATTTTAAAGGGAGTTTTTCTGTGCTTCAGCTGTATTGGAATATTCAGGTCTTGCTGTCTTAGGATAGCTTGGTTCTGGTGGGGTCATATTGCCCTTTTGTTATTGACTGTCTTCTTGCAGCGAAGCTTAGGCAGCTGGATTTGGGATGATTATAGGACTAGGGGTGGATTCCTTTGTCTGTCATCCTCGGATGGGTATTGTTTTTTGTTTTGTTTTGTTTTGTTTTTTTGGTTTCTGTTTCCTCTCTGGTCTTCTGGCCTATGTGGCCAACAGTTCTTTTAATTAGTTGTATTCAGGTCCAGTGGGTGTTTTTGCTGAGTTTTTTGGGGGGCTTCGGGTCTCTAAGTCTTGCCTGACCTTGAGTAAAGCCAGAGTTGTCTTCTGTGGTAACTAGTACCAGCCTGGCTTCCTGGTAGAGAGGCTGGGTATGTTTTTCTGACTGCTATGGACTGTACCTGGGCCGATGGAGACTGCCAGAGATCTGGAGAAGGCCACAGGGAGGATAAGGAGGTGGGAGGGTTTGATTGCAGTGTGGGTTTTGGGGTTTTAGAATCTGTATTGGCAGAGGAGACAATTTCCAGAACGGAATACCAGTAGCAAAGGCACTAAGATTGACAATTGATAAATGGAACCTCATAAAACTGAAACACTTCTATAAGGCAAATGATATATATCTTCAATACGACAAGATGGCAGTCTGCAGAATGGGAGAAGATCTTCAACAACCCCACATCCAACAGAGATCTGATTTCCAAAATACATAAAGAACTCAAGAAGATAGACAACAAAACCCAAATAATCCCATTTTAAAATGGGGTACAGACCGAAACAGAGAATTCCTAACAGAAGAACCTCAAAGAAATGTGCAACATCCTTAATCATTAGGAAAATGCAAATCAAAATGACTCTGAGATTTCATTTTACACTAGGAACAATGGCTAAGATCACAAACACAGTACTAGCCCATGGTGGAGATGATGTAGAGCAGGAAGAATTCTCCTTCATGGCTGATGGGAGTGAAAAGCTGTACAAGAACTTTCAAACTCAATATGGTGGTTTCTCAGAAAATTGGGAACCAAGACCCAGCCATAGCAGCACTCTTGGGCATATACCCAAAGGATGCCCCATCAAATCAAAATGACACTTGCTTAGTCATACTCAACGCAGCTTTATTTTTAACACTCAGAACCTGGAAAAAAAATCTAGATGTCCCTCAACTGAAGAATGGATACAGAAAATTGCTACATTTGCATAATGGAGTACTACTCAAAATTCAAAAATAATGATATCAGGAACTTGAAGACAAATGGATAGCATTAGACAAAATGAGGAAACAACAGACACAGAAAGAAAAATATGGTAATTACTCACTCATAAGTGATTCTTAGCAGTAAAGTAAAGGATAAGCATGCTACAATCCACAGAACCAGTGAGGCCAGGTAATAAGAATGGCCCAAGTGGGGGGATGCAAAGATCTCTCTGGGAAGCGGAAATAGAAGAGATTTCCTGGGTGGCATGGGGACAGGTGGAGATTTGAATTTGAGGGTTCTGGGTGGGGGTGGTTGAAGGGTGAGAGTACTAAAAAGATAACCTGACAAAGAGGGGCATTTGTGGTTAGAGACATGATGCCCTTTCTGAGGACTGGATGAGGGAAAGGTGAGGTAGGAGTGGGAGGAGGAGAGGGAAGTCGAACTGTGGTTGATATGTAAAGTGGGAAAGGAAACTTTTAACTAAAATATTAAAATAAAGAGTAATTCTCAAAAACAGAAGGAAAGAAAGGAAAGAAGGAAGGAATGAAGGAAAGAAAGAAAGAAAGAAAGAAAGAAAGAAAGAAAGAAAGAAAGAAAAAAAGAAAGAAAGAAGAGAAAGGAAACTTAATGCAAGGAAAACTCCCATGATTCTACAAAGATCACCCCAACTAAGACTTCTCACAGTAGTGGATATGCAGCCTGAACTGGCCGTCTCCTGTGATCAGATTAATGAGTACCCCAATAGTTAACAGAGACTCTTCATGGAGTAACTCCTGAAGACAGATGCAGAGACCCACAGTCAAACATTAGACCAAACTCAGGAAACCCTTCAAAAGAGAGGGAGAAGGGATTGTAGGAGCAAAAAAGGGTCAAACATATCGCATATCACAGAAACAACTAACTTGGCTCACAGAAACTCATAGAGTCTGAACCAACAACCATGAAACCTACATGGGCCCAATCTATGCTTGGTCTACTTGTGGAACTCTTAATTTGGAAGCAAGGACTGTTCCCAATGCTTTGACTGCCTCTTGGAGACCTATTCTTCCTACTTCATTGCCGTTCCCAGTCTTAATACAAGGGGAGGTGCTTAGTGTCATTGCAACTTGACATGACATGCTTTGTTGATATTCATGAGAGGCTTGCTCCTTCCTGAACAGAAAAAGATGAATACATAATGGGGGAGGGGAGATGGGAGGTTGTGGGAGGAAAGGAGGGAGAGAAAACTGAGGTAGGGATATAAAGTAAATAAACAAACAAATAAATAAATAAATAAAAGTAATGCAGCAAAATTAGGATTTTGTTATACTAAAAGACCACACAACAAAAGACACAATCAACACAATAAAGAGACAGCCTGTGGATGATAATTTTCACAAGGTATTCATTCAAGAAAATAGTAATTTTTAGAATATATGAGGAACAGTGATTAAAAGACAAATCAAAACATATACTAAAGAGAATATACATACTATATATATATATATATATAAAATTATGCATATATGACCATTATAGCTATGGAATAATATTCTATGTCACTATTCTTTGAGAAAAATTCATATCAGAACCACAATAAGATAATATCTTAGTTATAATCTTATTATCATTTTATGAAAATGTGCAGCCAATGTTGAACGGATGTAAGGAAATGAGTTCCATGTACATTTTATAGAATTGTAAATTAGTACAGACATTATAAATGACAGTATAGATGGACCTCCATAGACAAGAAATAGAAGTTCGCTATGACCCAGCAACTCTATCACTGTGTAAAATTCCAAAGACTTGAAATGCTAAAGGATCTTCTGAACTCCTAGGTTGTTGCAACAATATTCAGCACAGACTGAGGACAGATTCAACAGAGGTGCCCATTGACTGATGATTGAAAAAAAAACCTGATAAATACACATGCTAGACTATTATTCAGCCATTAAAATGACAAAAGCCTACCTTTTGCTGAAGCCTGGCTGGAACTATAGAAAAATATGTTATGTGAAGTATGTCAACAAGTTATCAGATTTTTCATCATACATAGTAACAAAAGAAGTTGATTTTACATTAGAGAATAAAACAGTGGTTACCAGAACCTGGCAGAGATATAGGACAGAGGTATGGCAGGAGGATTACTTGTGAATACAGTATTGTGGTCAGACAGGAGAAATGTCTTCTCATGTTTTAGAGCAAGTAGGATAATTGCGGTTAATAATAAGAAATTATTTTCAGTCTTCCTAACAAAAAGAAATTATTAATCTCAGAAGTGATTGATATGCCTATTACTTGGATCTAATCCTTACACATTGCACATATGCACTGAAATATCATGCTGTACTCATGTGTATATTATCAAAATATATAAATGATATTGTGTTTTAGAAACAAAGCCTTTTTAGTGTTTGTAAAGATAAATTTGTATTTCTACTCTCTGTTTACTAGGTCTCTGTAGAAGATATCTTTAGTGTCTACTTGGTATCGTACTTTTTGTCTCACGGTTTCATCAGGCAATACTGGCTCATCTATGTATTTTTTCACATGTGGATGTGAGACACATGACCTCAGTCCTCAACCAATGACGTGTCATTGAATAAAAGCAATTGTTCTCTTTGCTGGCTCTCTGCAGAGCTTCTTCTGACCATATGAGGTGTGCCAGTCCCTTGAGGAGTAAACTGTGGAAGCATTCAATGATGAACTGAAGAATAATGTGGTTCCTTATAGGTTTCCCTTCTTTTACGCCAATCATTTTATCCTCAAAAAAATCAATTGTCTTGAATTATGGGCTTCATAACTTCTGTTAGGAGAAAATTTAGAAATCATTCAGGTCATAACATTCAGTTGCCTTTCATGTGTTCAATTTTTCTATTTTCTTTTAAGGCTGCACATCACATCTTGTTCAAGTAAATGCTTTTTCTGATCAAAGAATCTCTTAATATTTATTATATTCTTTTAAAATTGCAGACAAGAGGAAGCCAGACAACGGTCAGGCATGGAACAAGAAGTGCTTCCTAAGGACTGGCCCCTGAATAAGGAGCTGAGTATGGCTTCTTTGCTTTAAGATTGTGGCTCCTGTTAGGCCAATTACTCAAGTAAATGACCCCATGATCATATGGGCAGCACAAACTAGAAAGGATGGGTCCTTAAATATATTTTTAAGCAAAGACATAAAGTTGGACAAGTAGGGAAGCTAGGTAGAATTAAGGAGAACAATATTGGATGGATACAATCAAAATGAATTATATGAAATACATTTTGCTCTCAAAGAATTCATACAGAGTTGTGGAACTTCATTCAACCATCAGTCTGTTGGGTACTGGCCCATTAGGACATGGTCTGGGGTAGTAAGTGTGGACTGCTAGCTTTCTTGGCTGGTATTCTGAGCCTCTGTGTGCAGATCTTAACACCAATAGAGCAGAGGACCGCAGTGGCTTTCATATTGTGCGTGTTCCCCAAGTAAACAGCTGTTATCCTTTATTCCGTGGTCTTGTGAACTTTCTTAATTATGTCTATAATACAAATATTTATTAAAATTTTGAATAAGATATTATTTAATTTACAGGTGTTTTAAAGTTCACATTTTTGTACTATGCTTTTTCTGTGTGTGTGTGTGTATGTGTTTATGTATGTACATATAGTTGGATTCTCCTTTCGCAACATATTGCCCATCATCATCATCAATCTCTTTGCGATAAGAGCTCTTCTTTGAGTATGCTTCCATTTGTTAATCAGATTAAGATAATTTTCTTATTGCTTTTTCATTCTGGCTGTCACAGTCTTGAGAGATGCTCTCACCTGAAAAATGACATAGCAGAATAGGATGAACAGTAAATATCTTTCTAGCTTAGCCCTTTTTTGCTGCCCAGACAAATGCTCTGTGGGAATGAAAGTTTCTTGTCTTTTCCCTTCCAAGAGCAGACCCATGTTCTTACTAATAGTTTCTTTTGGGAGCATGATGAGGTTTCTCATGTAAACTAATTACTGTTATCACTTCACTCCCCAGAACTTACTGTTTCTTAGAGATTTTTCTAGCTTAACCCCATAGGAGTTATTGGCATAAAATATAATAGAAGTGTTGTAGTGTCTTGCTGTAGAATTCATTAAATAGTAAAAGTAATAGTTAAGATATTATTCTGCCATTTTTTTGAAGTCTAGCAGCCTCCTATGGGTGACATAGACAAGAAAAATTAAGCTACCTTTACTATGGGTTCATGGAAAAGAGATAATAAAAGGTACATTAATAATAAAAATATACAAATTTACTTAATAAGTTTTATCTGACACAGAAGCCTATAAGAATAAAGATCTCCCAAATGGGGAAAAATACAATTTTATGCTTATGTTTGATAAGGAGCAGTCACACAGACTTATGACTCAAGAATATCAGCTAAGAATCAAGGAAACTTAACAAGGCCAGATTTTTCAGATTCTTCTCTGTGCTGTTTATTCTTTTCATAGGTATATGAAAAGACCTGTGTAAAATGAGAGTATGTGTCTTAGAACATCAGAGAATCATTCTCTTTACTGGGTTTTGGGCAAGTGGGGCAGAATGGAAAATAACAAGGGTGTATTCTTTCTCTGCTCTTTCTGTGGAAAGGATCTGAAATCTTCGATCTAGACTACCATGGGGAAAGCATGGTGCCCAGTAAAAGAATTCAAGAGCAAGATTTTAGCAAGAGATTAAGATATAAGGGCTGCAATCTCATTTGCTGATTAATCCAGTGATGCATTTGCAATTTAATGGGCTATTGAGAGGTTTCAAAATTCAGCAGACTGGAAAATCTTGAAAGTGGAGGTTCCTGTGAAAAGATTCCATAGAGATTCACTCCTTCCTACCTCTCTGTCTTTCTCTGCTTCCTGGTCACCATAAAGTAAGAATCTTTTCCCTGTCCATATCTTCCCTTCCTTGTCTTACCTCACTCTAGTCCCCAAACACAAGGAAACTTATTTCGAACTGAAATCTCTAAAACAATGTAAAAAAAAAAAGCTACATTTTCTTTGAATATTTTGTCATAGCAATGGAAATCTGGCTCTCACAGATATTTTCTCAAACACAAAGGTATTATATTGTGGGAAAACAGTTTCATGAATGTCATCATTAGTCAGTTCTGTTGTTTGCAAGTCAGAGTTTCCTCAAAGAAGTCAACAGACTTCTGTTGCCTAGGGATTCAATCTAAATGTTGAAATATAACTTATCTCTAAAAAAAGAAATAGCAATAATTCTAATAACATTAATATTAATTCACACTGCTTATGTTGTTTAAAAATAACATGTTGGGAGTTTATGGAAAATTAAGATACCCAATTCAATTTTGAATAGTAATAGATGGTATTAATAGAGTTTCTTAAGATATGTGGGTAATGATAAATTCTAGTCTTATCTAGTCTTCTATTTTAATTCATGTGAATTTGATCTGAATAAATAATTAGGGGAAAATTATAAAGATATAATAAATGAAGCCTAAATTTTCAAAATATCCAACCATTTTTCTTAGTAAATATTTAGTAATTCTTTAAAGAATAAATGATGCCAAATATATATAACTTATTTGCTTCTTGCATAAGCTGCAACTTATACTACTTGTTGAAACCATTAACTATAAATTAATATAATTATCCATACTTCATTATACCATCGTCAGTTTGGAGAAAAAAGAATATCATTAAAATAAACCCAGTAACTCTTCTATGTCAAGACATTTAAAATTTCTTCACAATTTGACTAAAATTAATACTTTAAATTATGAGATGATTATTAACAAAAAATCTTTAAGGAATCCTTTTTGGGGAGTACATCTTTTCTGATATTCCTGGAACTTGGTTTAAATACATAAATTCTTAGGGCTCATCAGAAATTTTTAAATAGTACTTGCTATACGGTGGGTGCTACATGTCCATGGAACCTACAATCGAACACGCACAAGAGAAATTATGTGACTTGGAACGCTCAAGATCATATGCAGTTGGAATAGCTGTCATATACGAAGTGAAATACCAATAAAACCACCGACTGACCTGTTCCTATTATAAGTGGTGAGAATTGCTAATCACAGAGATGCCAGAAAGCTTGTGGTTGCCCAATCTCTTCATATCAGGACCAATAAAGACAGTTGGGATCATTAAAAGAGAGTCTAAAATAAGAATTTGTTAATGGGGGTTGCCAAGGAAACACTGCTAGCATGTTATATTAGATGATGAAGTGCCTGAGTACATCAGAGGCGCCACAGGCTGTGTTCATAATCTAACTAGTACTTAGAGGGATCCAATTGCTATTGTTGTTTGAGATGTTTGGTGAAGCATGTTTTGTATTTCATCATTTTCCCCCATCTTCCATTTTGGCCTTTGATCCTCATTCCGTTCTCTGTAATTTTGCTTCTTTTTCATTTAAATTGGCTAGTGAAGAGGAAGCCATTACAACACACTGTGTAGCTGTCAATCAGTAGACTCAGAAAGCCTGCAAATGATAATGGTTGATTCAGCAGAGGAGTTTGTTGGAGTATCTGCATGGCAGAGATGTCAGCATATTGGTTCCAGGACTGCCTTCCACATGCAAAGAGTAACGGAGCATGTCCCTGCTTCCTTTATTCTCTCTCCTCAGGAGAGCAACCAAGTAGCATAATCAATTCTTCCAGCCTCTGTATTCCACCTGATGCTTATTTAGTGCATTGCTTTGGGAGTCATCCATATTTCCTCTTTAAAATATGTATTCTACTACTTCTATATCTTTAAAGGAGATAATATTATCTTAATGAAGGGTCAAGGATCATAATATTTGTCTTTTCACAGCATTCACAAACAAGTGCAAAGTTGTCCCAATTACTGAAAGCTTTTTAGCATTTACAAAGAACCACCTTCTTTGTCTCGGGAGCTTTGGGAATTGGGAGCATGCAGATGGTTTTGATGCAGTAACTTTACTGGTCACTGCCATATATTATTGCACCTAAGAGAGATCTAGTGAAAGCTTGACATCTTTTATTCTATAAATATCAAAATCATGAAAGTTTGATTCTGATATTTTGTAGATAAAAATAACTCTCTGTACTGCCTAGAGAATTCAAATACAAAAAAAATTTTTCAATGTTTTACAAATTACCAACAGTTGCTTATCTTTCTTCAGTCACTTAATTAGCAAGAACAGGATACCACTTCTGGACTTGCTGTCTTATTAAGAAAACACAGGCATTTTCTGTATATTGCTACTTTATAGCACTCAATATCAGTCACCCAGAGGAACTCCATGACTTGGTCAGTGCTTCCTTTGCAGTGACATTTGCTCAATATACTTTTCCATGGCAATAATTGAAAAAAGTCAAAATGGTGCGAGGAAGTAAATGTCATATCTCCACAAAGCAATATAAATGGAATTCATAAAGGCTCACTGACTCACAAGACAGGTTAATTAAAGCCATGCGGTGGTAAGGAGAAGTTAGCATAACATTTGCTTGACTCTGTATTTTTGCAACTGCATCAGACTGAATCCTTTATTGTAATATCTACCTGAGGCTGTGCTAGTATTAATCTGCTATTGTTATCTCAGACTACTTAATGTACTTCCCATTTCCAGAAAGGAATGTTTTATGGGATAGTTTTTAATATATTCAGTGAGGTCTTATAAAAACTAATGCAATCTATGTGCCACAGATGTCACTCTTTCTGTATCAGGAAGGCCATGTACGCCCCATATCCAAAAAGAAGATGGAAAGCAACATTTCACAATACATAGACTGTAATTACAATCCTGTAATCTCATCATGGAAGCACATTGAGGAATCATGAGTCCTAGTGGCAAAATACTACAGTTGATTTTCCTCTCCACTGGATGTGATTCTCTGCCTTTGCTTTTCTGCTGACCTTTTCAAAACCTCTCCTGATTTTAACTCACTGTATTTTTTAAAATTTTACTTTTCTGTGATCTGACTTCCGTATTGATCATTCTATTGCATTTTTCTTTGAAATCATCTTTGAAATCATTGATCACTTCCTTGTAACCACATACAATCCCTTCCCTCTAGTTTTGCTTTGTCGGTGGTGTCATTCTGATGTATGAAGGGTGGTGAGGTCTGTTCTTTCTAGGAACAGGTCTGTATTCATTTGTTCTTCAGGACACTCAGTAGTTCCTTCAATATGTACTGCTCAGGATTTACTATGATTTGGGCACAGTGCTTGGAGAGAACACTGACGCTGAGGAATAATGCAAGATATGTGTTTATGTTGCCATGGATGTATATTTTCCTCTATGACAATCATATTTCCACGTATTTATTTGCTGAATAAGTACAGAGCACCCCTGTGTGTTATAAGACTCAGTTCTATAGACATAGTGATAAACAGTTCATAATGAAGGGACTCTTAAGTATGCACACATATACTTATTTAGTTATTCACTCAGAAGTAGACTTATTAGAAAATGTTATATATCAAAAGCTAGTTTACATATGGCAAACTACAGTGGAGAAGAGAAAAATGACCAGTTTTCCTGGGATTTGCATTGTGGTAGGGATAATTGGTAATAAAACAAAAATCTTAGTGTTATAAATATCATTGAGATAATTAAATCATATTCAATTAGAACATGTTATATATATAACATAAGCATGTTATATATGCTCTCTCTATGTGTGTGTATATCTAAGCACAAATACATATGTGGAATGTATGTGTGTGTGTGTGAAAGAAAGAGAGAGAGACAGACAGACAGACAGGGAGAGTGTGGGTATTAGGGATGCCTGGATAAATGGGGTGTTTTAAAGGAGGTCTTTATGGAAACATGGGAGTGAAAACTGTAGATGGATCTGTGGGAAGGCTGTGAACAACAGGAGGAAGCAAAGCACACAGTGTTGGGCTAAGACTGTGTTCTCTATGTTTTACATTCGGGGAGGCCAGGGAGCTCAAGAGAGTAAAGGAGGAATAAAATTATAATTTAAAAATGTCATTTATTGGTGATCTCTCAAGTAACAGTTTGAATTATATTTCAAATGTAAGAGATATCCATAAGAGAATTTTAAAGATTCTTTTAAATAGAATTTGTAGATAGATTGTGGAGAAAAGGGGTGTAGGAAAGAATCCAGAGATTAGAAATGAGAACAATACACTAACACTAACTATCCCAAGGGAAATGAGATGAAGGTGGATTAGTTGAGGCACTATCTAGCCAAAGTATAAGAAGACATATTCTGGATATACTTAAAAGATAGATATTTAATAATTTACATTAATGATGGTTATGTAAGAATTGTAGAACACTGTTCACAGTTTTCTCACAAGGAAAGTAGGAAATGACACAGAACACCTGGTTACTTAGTCTACTTGTAATGTAAGAAAGACCGAGAATAAGCAGATTTGGGATGGAAAATCAAGAAGTTAAATTTGCTCATATTGAACTTGTGAGAGACGCTACATATCTCAGCATAAATATAAAATGGGTTGGTGGATCCAGTGATCAGAAACTCAGGAAAAAATTGAGTGCTAAAGATATTCCTAGACCTTCCTAGACTTCTGAGTGAATGTTAAAAAATAGAAGCCCACAGTGAATCTCAGGCAGAGTGGCAGAAAGAGTAACAACATAAATTGAGATATTTAAGTAATTTTAAATTCTCTAATGCATGTTGAAGATGGAGAAATCACCTTTCTGTGTTTAATGGAGTGGGGTACCTAAAGAAAAGATGTCTTGAACATTGACCATTAGATTTGGAAACCAGAGTATAAAACAGAGTATGTAGTTTTGGCAATTTCTTATCCCTTCCTTCAAGACAATGACTTACTGTTTAACTCTAGGGAAGCCTTGTAAATCAGATCCAGACTGTGCTGCGCTGTGCCCTGTTCCTTCTGCTCCTGAATCCATCAGTGCTTGAGATAGTGGTTGGACTGTTGGCCTCCGTCACAGAGCATTTAGGAAATGTGCCCTGCTGATAAGCACACAGCTATAGCAACATATAAATCTTATATTCTTTAAGCTGACAAAATTTGGGGGTTATTTTAATCTTCCATGACAAGCGTTTTTAAACTGCCTTTAAGAAGCACAATTTTTACTGTTTTAAGTATGAGTTGGGGATAAATTTGTGGGGCAAATTAAACAAGAGACCAAATGCCTTGTGCAAAGGCTTCTGTTTTTATAGATGATTTTGTGAGTTGATCACTAAAGAAATTTATTTAGATACAGAAGTTTCCTGTAATTTCTCAAGTCCCACCCTCCCCTAGTCATATATCTTTGAAGAAGTAGGAGTGGGAGCTACCTTCTAATAATAAACAATTTTGGGATAGCTATGAAATATTTCTGTTGTTGCAAAACCAGAAGTGATGAGAGTCTGAATATATTTGAATTGTAGAGATAGGTAACTTTAGGTTGGGGAATTTAAGTGCCTGGTGGTTGATAAGAAAAGTGTTGCTTCTGTGGGATCCTAATTCCAAAGTTTGGGAGTCTGCTAAGGAAGTGCATGTGTTTGGGGGAATGCTAAACACACTGGGAAGAAAGAAGTATTGGGAAAAGGACACACACTGCATTTTCCATTTATGTATCTTCACCACAAGACAAGAATCAGTAGCAGAAAGATGGGTCTGTATGTCTAGGAGACCTTGGTATCTAACTGAAGATAGATGTGTATCGTCCTAGTTTCAGAAAGCTTAAGGGAAAATTCAATGGAAAACCTGTAAGATGCTTTGTAAACATATTACTCACTGAAGAGTATACTTTTACAAAGTAGCGTAACCATGGCATTGCAGTGTCCTGGTAAACTAGTACCACTCCACTTTTGTTGTCTTCCTCTACCCATGTCAGGTTAAACTGTCTTGTTGAGGAAGAATTTTATGGTGGCAGAAAGCAATCCTGAAGAGAATGAAAAGCAACTGATAGTGCTCTCACTCTCTTTAGAGTTGGTATGTAGATGGGGTATACTATGTGGCTGTGTATGTGCAGGTATGTCTGTGACACTATTTATCGTATTACCTGAATCCACTGTGCTGATGGAGTGTGGTTACATTTCAGCTGTATTCTACTGGCCAGATGGCATTTGGTCTGTTGATTTTATGGTACCTCAGAAAATGTTGTACTCCTTTCTAATTTTCACAGAGAAAACATATTGGCTAATAGAGATTCCGGAGAGAGGAATAATGGCGACATAGAGTCATGTTTTTGATTCATATAATAAAATGAACATCATATTTCCAAATTGAGACTGTCCCTGACTTCCCAGGACTGTGGTATGATTCATAAATAGGCTATAAAACTAGTTAAGACTCTGGAGTTAAAGTGAATGATTGCATTTATGGATGTATTTATTAATTATGGTGCAAGACAAGATAAAATGTGATGAGATTAATATTTACACATTATGCTTCTTCAATATACTTAAGTCTAACTATCAAGAGAAAGAAAACAAGATGGAGGCAGGGGGATGTGAGAGAGCATAACTGGACAAGACAGATCCTTTGCCTTATGCATTCTTCTCAAAATCTTCACCAGCCCCACCAAGAAGGCCTTTTATAAGAGTAACTTATCAAGTTGATGCAGTGCTGTTGGAGGCAGGAGATCAATATGAATCAAGAAGAAACTTCTTTTGTTGCAGGTTTTCAGGATGCTTTGTTTTCTTATTGTCCCTTTAGTTTGATATATTAGTATACTTACATTTTTTTTCAATCTGGAGAATATAAGAATTCATTATTATTGTATCCAGTTGTAGTCATGAATTTATCACTTTGCCTTGATCTCAAAACACTGCAGGAAGATGGAATTATGACCAGAGATCAGAACTGAGAAGAAGCCAAAGACAGAGGAAGGAAAACCAAGGAAGGAATTGCTTCTAGGCATTCATTCAAGCTGGATTCAGTCCAGAATGGAAGTTGACCCTTTGGGATCACCAACTAATTACTTTGGTTTATCCTTTAGATTCTGAATTTGGCTGTAATCACTGAGTGCTAAGACTTCTATTTATAATAATGGACAGTAACTACAAATTGTCCAGGGACACTCTGAAATAGTTATAAATGTAGAGTCTAGATATAAAAATATAGGTGCAAACATTGATAACATAGATAAAATCCATTAAGTGTTTCCATGGTACCTACTCATATATATTTCATTAATATCTTAAATAAACAAGAGTTTTCTTCCATTATGCTTACTGCTAAGTTGATAAACATGTTTCCCTAAGAAAAGTAAGAGAATGTAAAGGAATTTTGCTTGTAATGTAGCATACAATAAATTAAATAGATTAATCAGTTTCTCTTGACTCATGTTAATTTACCAAAGCAAATTCATCTGTTCTAAATAGAATACCTTAAATACAGAGATAGTGTGAAATAAGTACCATTAGTTTATGGTGCCACATACCTATAATCTCAAAACTTATGGGTGGGATAAGATAGGAGGATTGTTATGAGTTTGAGGTCAGACTGAGGTAGCTAGAGAATTCCTGGCCAGCATGAGATAGTGTGAGATCATATTTCAAGGAGTTGGGTGGATACTAGTGAATATATGAGACTTAGTCATGTGTGGCACTTTAGTATAAAAAGAAGATACGTGTGAAAGAAGACGAGTATCACATTATATGTACTAAGCAAGTGAAACTATAAAATAATTTCAGATGTAAAATATAAAAAAATTTGAAAAGTTCTCTGGGGACTGAGAAGAGTAAATACAAAGAAACATTTGCAGAACAACAACAACAAAAAGATCCGAATTGAACACCCATGTCTAAGGGTATCTTTTTGGCCTCTGGAATGTTACACTGTGTATGTCAGTGCATTTTGCTTTAAGAGAGACTCATGCTAATGGAAGTATATTCACATGTTCTAGTAGTCACTCTTTCTAATGGTTATTTGCCAACAACCAAAATCATGGAGTGATGCTCCAGACACCAACAGATGGGTAAACTCTCATTAGTGGGAGATAGAACCATACTAGGGATGCGAGTTAATGAAGGAGAACTTAACACACTACAGAGTAGATTAGGTGTGACCCAATTAAGTTAGAACTGACAAAAAAAAGTGTAATTGCAACTATCTAAGATTACTAGGATCCACCAATCAAGTCTTGGGATGGAGCTAAGACTTTTGTAAGAAGATTCTACTAGTAAGCAACACTATTTCTCATACTTAAAAGTTGGACAGAAAATATAAACTTTTTTCCTAAAAATTCTCATCCTACTAGAAGCAGACCAGGAGTTACTGATTGTGGTACAATACGGAGTCCCTACAGACAAGTCATAAAATACAAATTTGCTTAAAAATATATATTACCATAGTGGGGGAAAGAAGGGATGAGAGAGAGAGAGGAATGATGGAGATGAGGTGGATGGAGCTGAGATTTCACCTAGGAGACAAATCCTCCTTGTTGAAAGGACTGGATAAGGTGAATGTATCAGAGAAAGCCCTGTCAGGTTTGGTCAGCTTGTTCTCTTAAGGGTGATTATCATGTTCAGTAACTCTTTGATTTCCTAATGAGAATTCATTATTATTTATTTTCCCCTTCCTGAAAATTGAAGCCAGAGGTTGGAGTTTGAAAAGCTTGAAAGAATGAAAATTTTCATTGTCTAATCTTAATCATTTCTAAGAAAGATGAGAAGATGTAGATACACAAAAAGGTGAACTGAGGAAGAACTGAAAAAAATCGAAGGACATATTTTCTGTACTTTATACTTCAACTCCCAGACTACAAGTCCTAAAGCTAAAGATCATAGCCCTGAATTATAAAATGCACTTGGAAAAGAAAACACTTTTTCTTTCCTAGTCACACCCAGCTACCTAGCATTTAATTCTAGTTTTGGAAATAATTCTGAATGGAGAGAAAGACACTCTATGGCATTTATCATTTTTCCTAGAAGTCAACTGAAAGAGCAGATCTTTCCTTCATCACTTGAAATTGAGGCTCAAGGATAAAAGACAAAATGGAAGAGAGCTTTGCCCTTCATCTTTTATTGAGAAGCTGAGGGAAGCTCTGCAAACAAAATCAGCTGAGAGCTTGATGAAGGCCAGGAATTCTAAAGCCAGTCATGAGTGTGTCAGAGATGACCCTGTGTTCCTAGTTATGTTTCTACATAGTAAAATACAGTAAGTTAATATTTTCACTTTTTTCCCCTCTGCTCATACAATTTGTTTAGTCCTTTTAAAAGTTTGAGCAAAATTATAACAACAGATCAAGTAAATGAAGAGCAATTTTGTCATACTTGAATTTCCAACATATGAGAAAAATATGCCTTTTAGCTTGGAAAATATGTTCCTAAGTTTAAATATTTAACCTAAATGCCACTGTAATTGTAACCATCTCAAGTTTAGTCCTATAATTCTTTTTCGGGATGTACAATTAAAACAGTGATCTAAACAATGAAAGTAAAATGGCACTCTGCAATTATATATTCCAATTTCTTTCATGTTATAGGAGAATGAGGAAAATGCATATTTAACCAAAATTTCAAGTGTCATGAAGACTCATGCTACCACAAATATAGGAGATAACAGGTCATATTAAAGATCAAAACCATGTTTAGTACTGGACATTTTGTACAAATATGGATTACACAGCAATTAAATATATCTGTTTCCACAGTAATCATCATGACTGTATTCTATCCACAACATTTTTAAAACATTGTATGGGGGAAGACTCTTGCCTTCAGCCAAGACATAGCATCTTGATTTAGCTGTTATAAGCTTTTGGTAAATTGGACCAACTAGATCCTCAGTGTTGAGTATTTGAGAATATGAACCCTACCTGTAAGATAAACTACAAAAGGAATTTGAATATTTACACAAGCCACTGACTACTGAGAACAAAGTATTTCTAAAAGTTTAACATTTTAAATCATTAACAATATTTTTTTCTGAGCAGCAAGTCTTGCAATTTTAAATGTTGGGTAACCAAGAGTATAACTACTTAAGAAATGCTGATGCAGATTAAGACTGATTTGCTGACATTCTATTTGATATTCTTAAGTTATTTTTAATTAAAAATTAATTAGATATGTCATCATTGATTATCTGCAAAGAAGTCTGATTAAGTCACAGACAGTTTATATATAGTTAATATTAATGTTTATTTTATCAGAAAATAAGGTAAATAGGTTTTTAAATTATAATATGTGTATTATAAATAAATAAACTACAAATAATTAAATATAAGGAGGTGGTATGATGAACCATATGCTGGATATCATTTACAAGAATAATGACAAATATAAAAACCATGATTATTTTGATAAATGTAATTAGCATTTTACACCACAATATATTTTTATATTTTAAGAAAACAAAAGTGATACCATATACATAAAAATATATACTGCTTAAAACTAGAACTATTTGTCTTGAAATTATTTATTTTGGGATTGGGAATATAGCTCAGTGATAGGCAGCTTGCATGGCATGTGCGAGGTCCTAAATTCAATTCCTGATAACATACAATACATCTGGATTGTATTATAGCCCTAGTTTACTGCTTATTGATATACATGTGACACCGGATATTCTGTGTAGTAAAACAAATGCCTCAAAAACAATTATTTCACATTCAAAGGATTTATCTGTGAATTCAATATTCTGACCAAAAATATAATGAAATAAAATAAAGCTTCTGCCCTGTCTGTCTGACCACAGTGTTGTGACTGTGATAACTCCCTAGCAAAACCTTCTTTGGTTTAGGGAGTTTTGATTCTTGTTTCCTTTCATGCTTATCATATTTTATGCTCCTCTTCAGGATTTATTTTTCTTTTCATGTTGTTTTGCAACTAGTGACCCCAGAGCTCCAGTGTTTTATTTTTCTTCTTTTACATAATACACAATTTCAATATTTTATCTCACCTTCCTTAAAGTACCAGTACTTCTGCTGCTGAACTCACGTCTACAGATCCAGCTCACAGTTTTCGACTGAGGCTTGTTACCTCCTACACAGTCAAACTGCTTCATAGCATTTCACACTTAACATGTCTGAAACAATACCTCTAGATTTATTGATCTTATATTCTAAAAGATACCTTCCACCGTCTTTTGATATTTCTGGGTGAATAATCTAGAAATGTCTACTTTTGGCTTCGTGACCCATATCAATTATACAAGCATCTCTCAGCAGGTTTGCATCTTGAAGGTCATCATCAGTGTACTTGGGTTTCCATGCTCTTTGCTACAAAGCCATAATTGAAGTATTTGTGATGCTTTTGCTGCCTGGTTGAATATTCTTCCTACTATTCTTCATCATCAAAATTTTGTATTTCTAAATAATAGTAAGCAACAATGACCCTGGTAAATGCCAATAATATCATACTACTTCTTTGATGTTTATGTCATGTGGGTTACCTCTATTCTACAAACTAGTTATTAATTTATGAGTTTATGATCAAATATCCTCATATGTAATGCACAATGGAACATCGAATTTCTGTCACCGTTCTTTCTAACTACACTTTTGTGTGGAATTAAATATTGTAGTCCCATATACACTGATCTGAGTATTTGTGCATGCACGCATGCATGCGCACATACACACACACACATACACACACACTTTACAGAATATGACTAGATAAATATAACTGTTTTTTCCATTTCTTCATAATCAGTCCAAAACCATAGGGAAGATATTTAGTGACACCCTACTGTTCTGCACAGTCTGAAGCCTTTTTGTACATTAAGAATTAGCAAAAATGCTTTTTAATTAGATCTAACTTTCTACAACTAAGTTCTACTTCACATAGCTCTTGGCCTTATAGAAAGAACTCAGATTAAAACCTCTAATGAGTAGCAAATGTGGGAAGAACTTAGAAAAATCCAGTCGTATTTAAAACACAGGTCAAGACTAAGTTGCATTTTATTTTTATCATAGAAATGTGCTAAATCAAGAAATTGTTTTGCTTTCCTCTAAATTCAGCAAACTATAACTTTATAGCACATTATCAACACAGATCTGTAATTACTGTACTTCTTTTGCAACTGACATTGATTTACTTGTTATATGTAAGTTTATTATAAAGAATAATTTACATATACTTCCTAAAGTTTTTATTGCCTCTCTTTTCAAACTTTTTATGGGTCCAGGTTAATTAGTTAAAACCCAAAGGCTTTGTATACTATACTGCCAACATGAGTCAGTTCTGTTGACTCTCTGATTGCATCTCCTTCCTCATAATGACCTCTTAATAAGTATCATTGAATGAATACGATGTTGATTTTACAGTGTTTTCTTTGCTTTTTCCCAATTTTTTTCTGTTGAAAATGCGTTTCTTTTTCATGCAGTATATTCTGATTACAGTTTCCCTTCCTCCAACTTTTGCATAATATCCCTGCCTCCCCTTGCTATCCAAATTATATCCTTCAGCTCTCTTTCTTTAGAAAACACACAGAGATCAATATATTTTAAGATTCAAAATGCTTTTAATATCATTATGTCTCAGAGAGTGACCAGTAAACCCTTCTACTGTGCCTCCACCCATGCCCTGTAGCTAAAGCTCCAAAGGGCCTCTCAGCTGATCTCTGCACTCTCTCTGAGGAGAGATCTTTGTGTGTGTGTGTATATATAGTCTCCAGTCTGAGAAAGTCCAACCTTTATGACTTGCCCAGTCTCCTCATGAAGGCTTTTGTCTTGTCTTACTGTATCTTTTTTGTCAAGTTTGTTGTTGTCTCCCATTGGTCTGTTCTTTTCCTGAAAAGCAAATGGAGGAAAAATGGCTCTGGGGAAAAGAGGTGCTGGGGGGGGGAATCTGAGAGATATGGAAGGAGGGGAAATTTTGGCCAGGATGTACTCTGTAGGAAAGAAGAATCGCTTTTCAAAAATGTTATCTTAAATAATAAACTCTTTTTTCTTACTTCAAAAAAAAAGAAAACAAATAGTCATCTAAAATAATAATAATAATATGAGATATTACATAAACAAAAGAAACAGAAATAGGACAAAACAAAAAAAATCAGAAAATGTGGCAAAGAACAGTTATAAAAGACATCTATAGATGGAGAGACACACACACAGAGAGAAATCCAGTAAAAACACTGAACCAGAAACCATAATGTATATGCAAAGGAATATAAGGGGTGGGTGGAGTTGAAGAAACATGAGACAAAGTACCTTTGAAAATGCCATTGAGATAATTTTGGGATGATGATCTATTGCTGAGCAAAGGGTCTGCCTTTAAAAGTGGTTTGTAGGCTGCCATGGTGGTACATATCTATAATTTCAACACTTGTGCGGCAAAGGCAGCAGGATCTCTGAGTTAGAGGACAGGCAGGCCAAATAGAGAGTTCTACAAAGGCAGAGACCCTGTCTCACCACTCCACTCCCCAAAAGGAAGAGTGGTCTATAAATCCGGAGAGTCAGTCTCCTTTGGAGAAAACTAACTTTTCACTTATGAGTGGTTATCAGTCGAAGGTAGCTTCTGGGTTAGGGATGAGGGCTTGTGTCCATTTCCCTCTCCGCACTGGGACTCCATCTAGCCCAGATCAGTGCAGCCCCTGGGAATGCTGCTGCACTCTCTGTGAGTTCATGTTTGAGCTGTTTGTTGGTGCTGCTGAGTGTAGAAGGCTTTGTCTCCTTGGTGTCCCTGATCCCCTCTGACTCTCACAATCTTTCCACCACTGTCTCCTCCTCTTCCTCCTCCTTCTCTTTTTATCTATTTATTTATTCCTAAGGGGAGGAATTTGAGGGAGACATTCCCTTTAGGAATAAGTTCCCAAGGTCTCTCATGCTCGGCATGTTCATGCTGTGAGTCTCTGATTATCTCGTATTTTCAACATTTCCCCAAAGGCAATGTATAAGATTGAACATTTTTAAGTGGTTCTTAGACAAAACAATACTTGCTCATATTCTGCATCTCATTTGTCAGCATGTGGGCAGTTTAGATTTTTGTCAACTTCTCACCAAACACCCCACCTAAAGGTGGAGAATTTCAATTGATTAATTACCCTTGATTGGATTGGCTTGTGGGTATGTCTGGGGACATTTTCTTGATTAATGATTGATGTGGAAAGGCCCAACGCACTTTTTGGTGACGCTACTACCTCTGGGCAATTGTAAGAAAGCAGGTTGATCAAGCCTCAGAGAGCAAGTCAGTAGGTAGTGTTCTTTCATGGACTCTGCTTCAGTTCGCGCCTAGCTTCCCGTGATGATGCACACTAACCTGTAAGTCAAATAAACCCTTTTCTTCCATGTTGCTTTTCATCAGTGTTTCAGGGGTCTGTGTAATACATATTTTCTTTACCACCTAAAAGCATTCTCAGAATGGGCTGGAGAGTTTGCTCAGCAGTGACATAACTTTCTACTCTTGCAGAGGACTTCAGGTCATCTGATATATAATTCCCAGTCATCTGACAGCATTTTCTGGTCTCTGCAGGCACCTGTGAGAACATGGTACACATAGAGATATGTAGGCATAGACACATACATATAAAATGAAATAAATAAATCTTAAAAACTCAGAAAAACTCCAAAATATGTGCTGTGTATTTTCCATGTACTCTATAATTACACTAGAGGAAGCATATGGTGAAAATTAAAATATTTTAACTTAAGCTTAGACTCCAAATTTACTGTATAATTACATGTTTGGCTTCCTAGATTCCAATATAATGAATACTGAAGGTCACAGCAAGTATTTATTTAAAAATATCCTTATACACTTTGGGAAATTCTTTATTGTAGCTCATCAGTAGAAGGATGAATTCTGAAACTCCAAATGGAATATTACAGAGTATTAGAATGAATTTAGTTAAATGGAGGAAAAGAAATTAACCTTGAACTTGCTTTGGTACACCACATATATTGAAATTATAGATCCCTTCATTGAACATAATGACTTACAAGCAGCATAACTAGGACTTCACCATACATATTGAATGAAGGCGTATATCGTTACCTGGTTAATCACTATCTCTTGTATTGAAAATAAAATAGACTTCTCATTACCACTAACTGTAATAAATGAATAGACAATGCCCAGTCTGTGTTTCTCCATGTTCCTTCTAGAGCAGTTATAAATTCCTTGTGATCACCCACCCTGTTTGGAAAGTACCAAAGTTCTTTTATGAAAATGGCCTGTCCTCAGGGGAGGAAATGTGGAAGGAGAGCAATTAAAATAAGTGTTTCTTACTTTACTATTTGTTAATTAACTGAACACCTTCATCAGCAAACCTTTAAGCTTTCCTTCTTTAAGTTGTAAAGACTAAGCAATGCGGGAATGAGGCATGTGCGGTATGTGTGGCATGGAAGAAATAGACTTATTTTCGTCATATGCAATTACAGGGTGTGGAAATCAATGGGGAGTGAAGGCATGGGTAATTAAAAGATGCTCTGTTTTCATTTTTCATGAAACACTTATATTCTATTTAGAAAAAAATTCTCCCCAAACAACAATAAGCAAAGCACTCCACCCCCCACACACACTGCATCACATGACTTACAAACTTGTTCAGTTTTACGTCTTCGCTTACCATCAGACCATAAGCTTACCTCAGTGAGAATCACATGAAATATTCATTCATGTTTACCAAATTTTTATGTTCTGTTTCCTGTATTAAATCACTTGATAGTTTGCTGATGTCAGTTGTGCCTTTAGCCTTTTCTGCTAACACACAGCCCACCTGAAGGTCCTCTGGGAGCAAGTGTCTGGTGAGCCAGCTTGTGGGGACAGTGTGTACTTTCTTGCCTCACACTCTTCAAACACAGTACTTCCCATGACCAGAAACAGTTGTTGTTGTTTCCTCTCTCAACTAATATAACATTTTTTTAACATTTCAAATTTCAGAACGAGTCTGGGTTATCTGGAACCCTTTAACAAGTGAAGGAACTGCCACAGCTTAGAAAAGACTTGAGAACTCTTGTTTTTTTTTTTTTTTTTTTTGGTTTTTCCGAGACAGGGTTTCTCTGTGGCTTTGGAGCCTGGGCTGGAACTAGCTCTTGTAGACCAGGCTGGTCTTGAACTCACACAGATCCACCTGCCTCTGCCTCCCGAGTGCTGGGATTAAAGGCGTGCGCCACCACCGCCCGGCTTTAAGAACTCTTAAGAGTATTTTTTTTTATTTGCTGGTGATTTTACATCATGTATGGGAGACACATTCCAAGACTCTCCAAATGTTCAATATGCCACAATATATTATTACAGCAATACATTCTTATAATGAAATTTAATTTGTTAATTACACAAAAGAAGCTAATAACTACAAAGATTAAAATAAAGGGAATGATACATTGCCCTAAAGTTTCTTGAATTTGTGAATTATTTATAGAAATTTTCTCTTGGGAACCATACCAGAGTTGACTGTAGAAAACAAAGCCAATGTTAACAGGAGAATGTCTCCTGTGAATGGGGGAGAGAGCATCACAGCCTTTCAGTGCTCAGTGGGGAGGGATGCTCAAGCAATCCAGAACATAAGGTTAGTATTTTACTTTCAAGTGTTTTCTCCCATAAAATGAAAGTAATATATTAAGACACACCAGCTACTAGGAAATTCTGCCTATGGGGAATGCTGCCCAATGAGAGATACTGTATAGTAGGAAGCATTGACCTTTGGTAAATATTTCCTACTAAGAGACTAGATCAAGGTCTCTTTAAAGTACAATTAGCTTCTGAAGTCTACTTTATTATAGATTTAAAGAGATAATTGTATTGACTATTGTTAGGGCAAATAAAACAGTAGGGACATGGGTCTATATTCCTGCTGCTTCTTTGCATGTAAAAATACTTCAAAAATTGGAATATCTCCAAGCTTTCTCTTCTTTCCCTCATTTTGCTCTATGGGAAAATCATTTTGATTTGCAAATTTGGAAAACCTGGGTAGTTTATTCAGGCACAGAAATGTCTCAGATCACAGTGTGTCTACTTGCCAAACAGGGAGAATAAGCTACTGAAGCCGTAGTCTCCTCCACTAAACTACACCATCGACTGTTAACAAGTGTGTTGTTGGGGAGAGAGTTGTGTGGATAAAATGTTTTTCTGAAAGTACAAAGACTGGAGGCTTTTGATTCATTGGGAGTTGTTTTTTTTTTTGTGTGTGTGGTGGTGGTGAGGTGTCAGGTGATATACGTGCGTCTGACTTCGTGCTACATGTCAAAGTTTTCTGAAAACCATTTGTTGAATGATTCTTTCTCCTTCTACCATGTATTTCTGGCATATTAATTAGCTATCAGGTGGCTTTCATTACATGAACTTTTATAAGTTTGGGTATTCTATTCTGTTCTATTAATTTATTAACAAAAAATTATTGCTAATCTATTTATTAATAACATTGTAAATTCTATTTTCATGCCATCACCTCCTGGTTTTACTTCTATGGTGACATATCTTAAAGCCTTATGTGATAATCCCTGAAAGAGTGTTCTTTTGGCTTAGAATAATTTTTCTTGTTCAGGATCTTTTATGGTTTCATATGCACTTTAAGATTTTTTTTAATTCCTCTAAATATGTTATGGGAATTTTGTAGGGAATTTCATTGAATTTGTAAAAATATTTTTGGTAGTATGATCATTTTCACAGTTGTAATTTTACTGATCCATGAATATGAGAGATCTGTCCATCTTCTAGTGTCTTCTTAATCTCTTTAACTGTAGAAGTTTTCAATGTAGAAGTCCTCTACCCCTTAGTTATTTTTATTCAATAGGATAGCCCAGAAGACCCAAATATGACTGAATATAATTTCAGCCATCTAGTATTTGACAAACATTACAAAATATATTCTGGGGATATTTTCTTGGGAGAAAAACAAACCTCTAACTCCCAGAAGGTCTCACAGTCCAAAGAGAAACAAATAGGAGGCTAGTAGTTACCTAAGCAAGCTATTTCCCTAATATAGAATGAGTAGGTTTCAGAGGCAGGCTAGGAATGTTAAACTTGGGAGTACTATGGAGAAAGTACCAATGGGAAAATGTGTTTTCAAGTGGGTTTTCTTTTGCTGCTATTTGTGTGTGTGTGTGTTTCTCGCTTTAATGAAATAATGATTAATATATTTGTTAACCTTATTACTAGCAGTGAGATTTTGCTAGAAAAAAAGAGAGAAAATGTACTAGGACAGTTCATATCACATCTTTCTAGAACATTTTCCAACTTGGCTTTTTTTCCTGGCTGTGTTTCAGATTTTTTCCTACAAAATTTTGAATATCTGGAGTTATACATCCTGTTAGATTACAGGCATGTCCCTTCACTTTACTGGCACTCCAAGAAGCCAGATACACTGCCTGAAGAAATAAGACTATGCCTCTCCATAGCTTTCTGCATGGAAGGACTAGTTGAGAAGCTCTTCTATGCATTTTTTTTAAACAGGTACCATTTATAGACTCACCTAGCACCAAGCTCCCTGTGCTCATTATCACATTGGCAATTGCAGACTAAGTCACATGATCATCAAACTGTCTACTACATCCTGACACTTATAGCAGCCCCTTACTTTGCTTACTTTGTTCATGGTGTTCTCCCGAAAGCCATCTTACCGATTTCTTCCAATCGTCTTGTTTGCTCTCACTTTATGCTACCTTTAAGCTAGCTCTCTTAATAAAGGTTGTCTGCTAAACTATCAGAGAAAGCATCTTTTTTAAGGAATGAAAAGCTCCAAGAATGAGCCATTCTCACAGAAGTTGTGGAAAGCCCGGTCATGCTAATTTTGATACATTGTACTGTTCCTTTAGATATTCTCACACCTTATGAGAAAGCTAATGATGCACTAGATCCTTCCTAAGACCGACCCATGGCTCCTTCTTCTATACATAGTATATATTTAATTTCATCTTTTGGGCCATTTTTTTATTTATCCTTTCTTTATTAGCAATTAGTTCTTATAACTGAATATATTTCAAATTCTTTCCTACTCTCAAGCTTTATTTAGTTTACCATTCATTTTGCCGTAATTAAAATAAAACTTATTTAGTCAACTCTTCTCTTCTTTGTTGTTTCTAGGTTTTATATCAACCTTATTTCTCCACTGCCCGCCTACATTTTCTTGTGAAACTTATTTCTCTAATTAATATTTGGATAGTGCAACCTGGTAATCTCAGCTTTTGGAAGACTGACTGAGACATGAAAATTACGTATTTCAGACAAGACTAGTTAATGGGATTTTTATTGCTGTGATCAAAGGCCATTAACAAAAGCAGTGTGGAAGGAAAAGACTTTATTTTCATCACAGTTCCACAGAAACAGCTAATCATCAAAAGTAGGGAGGGCAGACATGTATGCACCCAGGTAGGGACTGAGTCAGAGGAATGAGGAATGCTGCTTACTGGCTTACTCCCATATGTTGCTCTCCCTGCCTTCTTATAGAACTCACGATTACTAGCCCATGGACGACACCACCCACAATGGGAAAAGCCCTCTTCCCCCATCAACTTTAAGAAAATGCTTTAAACCCAGATTTTATGGAGGCATTGTCTTTATACATACATATATCTCCAAGGTTCCATACATCTTAAACAACTGAAATAAATTTTTAATGACACTGAAGTTTGTTTAGTATTATAGCAATTTAAATGTGAAAATAATTTGTTAAATAATTTTTACCGATATGGCTTGTTTCAGTACTATGATTCATCATCTGTATTTCCTTCCTTATATGTTATACATTTTTTATATTAAAAAAAATCTTCATACACATAAACTCTGTGCTTGTGTGTGTGCGTGTGTGTGTGTATACTTAATAAATGTCACTAACATGCTTGGATAGACCCAAATTTGATTGCATATTTTGATTATTGAGCTAAATTTGACTAATCATAGTAGGGGAAATACAGATTCATGTTTTTAAAATATATGTAGAAAAGATTATTTATGATTCTTCTGCAAATATATTAAAATATTTTAAATGACACATAATTATTTTGATTCATTATATAACAAAAGGCTAAAGACTTAACATGTACATATATATGTATACAGACTGGTTATATGTATCAATTTTTATATGACAAAATGTATACCATCAGGAAGGAAATTCAGATGCTGTCATAGTACTGTAACAAATGACCAACTATTTAAGCAAAAGAGAAATTTTTGATTCATTTTACAGTATGCTATAATTTTCTCACATTCTTTCTCCAGAATTCCTCTAAAGTGTTATGTTTTTAAGAAAATGATTATCAAAACAAAACATGACCAAAAAACTGAAACCAACCCACCAAACAAACAAACAAATAAACATACAACAATGCCCCCAAACAGCCAACATACCTAAAAAAAAACTTACCTACAATTTGTTATACTCATGCATCTTTCTCTTCTACATGATTTTAGACAGATGTCCCTAAGAGTTCTAGGTTTCTTCTGTAGGCTCACACTTTACCAAAATTTCCAAACTACTTTTTAAATCAAGCATAAGAGAAATCCTTTTCTATATTTTTAATGACTGTTTTGGACATAAACTTCTAATGTTCTCTGTGCTCATTTTATAATTAACATTTGGACTCATTTACGGAATTATAAGTTTTATGTTTTCTTGGTGTACATTTTAGAAGGATAATGTTTCCAAGTATTAATTTTTTTCTGGTTCCAAATAAAAAATTCACAGAACTCACCACCCACACTGAGAAATGAGTCACCACTAAGAAAACAAAACAATAACCAAGAACAATGAGACAAGAGCATCAGGAGGTCCATTTTCCTACAGCAGAGAACAGTTCTCAGTGAGGTGCACAGGAGAGACAAGAGGGAGGAAGGAGAGCAGAACAGGTGTGAGGCAGAAGAAGGAGTTCTGCAACTGCCTCGACCTCTTAATTAGTCTTCTATATCTTAAGTCAACCATTAATAACAGACAATTATTTTTTAAAAATTTATTCATTTTAAAACACCATTTTCTCATTTTATAAGCCAATCCTAGTTCCCACTCCCTCCCCTTTTCCTGTTCCCTGTATCTCCCCACCCCATTCATTCCTCAGAGAGGATAAGGTTTCCCATGGGAAGTCAAAAACATCCATAATGTCACTTTGGGGCAAGACCAAGGCCCTCCCCACTATACATAGGCTGAAACAGGTGTCCCTCCAAGAGAATCATCTCTAAAATGTCTGTTTAAATGCTAAGAGTAAATCCTGGTCCCACTACTGGTGGTCCCACAGACTACTCCAGCCATACAACTGTCACCCTCATTCAGAGAGCCTAGTTTAGTCCTATACAGGTTACCTGGCTGTCAGTATGGAATCATCGAGTTCATACTAGCTCAGATCAGTTGTTTCTGTGAGTATCTTCATCTTGGTCCTGACCCTTTTGCTCATATTATCACTCCTCCCCTCTGTATGCTGTGAGACCCATTGGTAAATAAAGGACTGCTTTGAGCCCATAGCAGAGCAGGACAGAAAGAGCTAGGTGGGGGATGGGGGAATGAAGTGAATCCTGGGATGAATAAGGGCAGAGTCAAACAGAAGCCATGTAGCCCAGATGGTGACAGTTGCCGCAACTTTGCTTGGTAAGTCACAGCCATGTGTTGATACACAGATTGTAAAAAATGGGTTAAATTAATATATAAGAATTAGCCAATAAGAAGCTAGAGATAATGGTCCAAGCAATGATTTAATTAATACAGTTCTTTGTGATTATTTTTGGGCTAAGTGTACAGGAACCAATAAACAGCCTTCATACAACAAATTGGTGCCCACAAAGACAAACAAAATCCATTTAAAACCTGAGAGGGCTTGAAAAAGAATTCTAGACACAAAACTACAGAGTTTAATATAGCTGTTTTCTGGCAGTGTGCCACAGCTCCTTTGAGAGAGGTTTTTCTAACTCAGCCTTAGCAGGAAAAAAGTCACACCATTTTGAAATGCCAGCTTTCTGGGCAGTACTGACTTCACAACCTCTGGCTCTTTCAGGAGCCTGGGCATTTGAATGGGGTTTGGGAGCAACATGCTACTGCTTGCTTGGTGGCAACATGGACCAGCTATGTGCCTAAAACTGAGGCAATGTGCAAGGCTTGCAGAGGTGGTGACCAGACTTCCACCATGTTGCACTGTGCAGAACAAGCAGGGAGTACCACATATAACCTAGTAATGCTGAAGCTTAAGTTTTTAAGAAGTGTTTAGCAGTTTAAGGAGCATTCCTGGACCGTAAAGAATTACAGACCGTAAAGAATTATTCTCAATAGAATAGATTCAGACATAAAAGACCTCTAAATGGGTCAGAGTATTGGATAAATGGGAGAGAGAAGAAAAAGAATTTAGACAGTTATAAAAAGAAATAAATGGTATTAATAAAAAAGGTAAAATCTTTAAAGAGACAGAGTATAGACAGTCATAGATTAAAAGGAGTAAAGAAGAAAAGCCATGTCAAAATAGGGAATACATAGAGAGTCTGGATTATGTATATTATTGTGTCTTCTTTGAATTTTTTGACTGTGAATAACTAAGTACAGAGAGATATTTCATTGTATGGACTGTTAAGCTAAACAACATATACATATACATAAAGGTATGTTGACTTCGAATGTTGAGTATATGAATATGCTGTTTTGGAAAAGAGGTTCTTCTTTTGTTTCCAAGAATATGAGAACCTGAGTATTGCTATAGACTAATATGATTTGATGGACTGAGACTCCCCAGAAAGGTCACTGTAAACACCCCCCAAAAATTACTTCACCCAACTGCTAACTGAGATGAACCTAGCACACTGTTGAAAGACCTAATCAACAGTGCTCCCAATAAGTAGGAAGTAGTCTAGAGAACTATGCCCATATTCCCAAATATTGTTTATAAATGTTTGTTTAAATTTGAAGGGGAATATTATGTAGAGATTTGTATTGATATGGATCTTGGTTTATTGATACAAATTTAAAGTCAATTTTGCTATATGTTTATTTCTGCTCTTGATTAAGGTACTGTGTTTGTGCAGCTTATTTAAAATTGTAATGAATAAATAAGAAATATAGGTTAATAGATAGTCATCTATAATGGTCAAGCTTGTAGTCATGTTAGTTAGATTTTCTAGATGTACAGAGATGTATTTCAGATGGATATGCATTCTTCAAACCTGCAAAGACTACAGAACATGACATTTAAAATGTTTTAAGAACTTAGGACTTATCATGACAATGAGACACATCTGCTACTGGCAGCACAAATTACGTCAAGAGGAAGATGGGCATTGAAGAGGTTCCTGATGGAGTTGGTTAGCCATTTTCACAAGAAACTTCTCTTGCCTTGACTGCTTGATGAACTGGACATGCAGGATCCACAAAGAAATGACTGTTGAACTTGCATAAAGGTCAGACTACCACCCTTCAGGGCTTCTGCTTCATAAAAGAACAAAAAGAGTCTGCCAGACATTCTTCAGAACACAGAAGAAAATTACTGACAAACTGCCAATATAGGCAGAACTGTGTTTGAAATTTCCTGCTTCATGGAAGTCTACTAGATACTATGGGCCTGTAGACTGAAGATGGGTGCCCCAATGGTACAGAAGAATTTTGGAGAGTATTCAGGCAGTGATATGTCTCTGCCAATTCTAGAGTTTTGGAAGTGGCTTACAATGCACTTCTTGATTATATCAAGAATGTAATATATCCTTCTGGAGTCTTTGATGGAGTTGAAGAATTTATAATTATAGTTTTACTTAGTTATGATAAAAGGTAAAATAGATATAAATATTGTAACTGTAATTATTGCTTGATACCTGTTTTGTTTTAAGTAATTTACTATGTTGAATTAAACCCTTCTTTTTTTATTTAAACAGATGTGGGATTCCCCTCTGTATTCTGTGAATACTATTGGTTAACAAAGGACTGCTTTGAGCCCATAGCAGTGGAGGGCAGAAAGAGCTAGGTGGGGACAGAGAGGTAAAGTGAATGCTGGGAAAAAGAAGAGTAGAGTCAGAGAGAAGCCATGTAGCCCTGCTGGAGACAGATGCCTCAACTTTACCCTGTGAGCCACAGTCACACGGTAATACATAGATTAGTATAAATGGGTTAAATTATATATAAGAGTTAGCCAATAAGAATATAATGGGTTAAATTATATATAAGAGTTAGCCAGTAAGAATGGGCTAAACAATGATTTAATTAATACAGTTTCTGTGTGATTATTTCAGGGCTAAGCGTCCAGGAACTAACAAGTGGCCTGGAACCAACAAGCAACCTTCATATAACACCTCCCCCTCTTTGACTGACTGTTGGGAGTTCAGTCCAATGCTTCACTGTGGATCCCTGCATCTGCCTCTATCAGTTGCAGGATGAAAGTTCTATGACAACAATTAAGGTAGTAATCAACCTGATTACAGGGGAAGGTCAGCAAGTTCAGGCAGCCTCTCCACTATTGCTTAAGGTTTTGGCTTGGTTAGTCATCCTTGTGGATTCTGGAAAATTTCCATAGTGCCAGGTTTCTATCCTGCCACATAATGGCTCCCTCAATCAAGATATTGCTTTCCTTGCTCTCCATTTCTATCTTTCCCCCATCTCGACCAATCCTGTTTCCTCATGTTTTCCTTCTCCTTCCCCTTTTTCTCTCCTTCTATTTTGTCTTCCCTTGTCCCCCACCATTACCTTTAAATGATGAACTTGGAAAATAAAATGAGTCCCAAGTCAGGTTTGTCTTACTCCTGAAAGCATATCATACGTGGCATATCATCACAGTTGTGCTCTCTCAATGGCCCTAATCTTTTCAGCGGAGCACAGCCCCTGATAGAGTAGGTGCTATGATTTATGGAGTCATGGTGACACTGACAGGTCCCACTGTGGAAGGGAGAGGATGTGGTAGGTAGTAGACAGACAGATAAACCATGCTGAGAGATCTAGGGTATAGAATTTATTTAGTGGATATTGGGAGAGTATAAGGTTAATGGATATGGAGGAGAGAGAGAAAGAGAGAGATAGAGGAACAGAAAAAGAGAGGAAAGAGGAAAGGGGAAGAGGAGAGGGCAGAGGATGCCTTTTCAAAAGAGGAGTGGACAGAAATAATAAAAGGAAGGTTGGAGGCACAAGATCAGCTTGCTTTAGTGGGAAGGAAGAGATTGGAAGTGGGTGGATCTTGTCTCTTAAAGGGAGAGTATACCCAGGTGACAGGACAGGCCAGCATAATTATAACAATAGGTGGGTGTGCCTAAATGTAGCTAAAGAAATGAGTTTGTTTTCATACTGAGCTATTCTTCAGGGAACCTTTACAGAAAGGTTTTGGTGGGAATGGTTTTCCTCCATTAGTGAATCACTTTCATATATGCCAAGTTATATCGAACCCAATCAGGAATTAAGTAGAATTTTTTTAGGCCTCTGATAGACCTAGGCAAGAACGTAAGGTCCCTGAGGGCACAAAGCCTGTCATTTCCTTCCTTTCTTTAGTGCACTATAGTTGGTAGAAAATGTTAAGAGTCAATATAAACTATTTAAAACTATGGTTACAGACTCAAGGTTTATGTCTGTGAAAAGGATGAGGAGGTGATAAAGTTAGTTCATTAAGACTAACTTTAACTATAAGGAAATATAAATAACATTGCTCTAAAAAGTGAGCTTTTGAGAATTATAACCAATCTATGTTACGTTAAATAGTGGACATTTTATGCTGAACTCTCAATAAGTTATTGATTTAGTGTGCATATAAAGATATTTTTTAAAGAGAAGACAAAAAGTTGGGAAAAAGGGCTGGTTCTAGATAGAGTTGTAGGAAGGAGGTAAATAGAATAAAATATGCTGTAACATTCTCAAATAATAAAAATGAAAATAATAATAAAAAAGAACTAAAACCTGTTTTCATGTGATCCAAAAAGGAGGTAAAAGGAATAAATATGACCGTAAGTTCAAGAACCTATTGAAATTACAGTGGATAGTTCTGACAAAACTCTGACAAGGACACAGAAAACATAGGCAAGAGAAGAGACATGAAGTTCATGGGCCATGGAATAAGGAGCAGCCAAGAGAAACTGTTGGAGTCAAGAAAGAAGGTAGGAAGTGGTTTCCCCTAAAAGTTATGTTGTTACTCTGTTACTTCACACATATGCTGCGGTATATTCTTGCTTGCATGAACACACACACACACACACACACACAGACAGACAACCAAACTGATGTATTAAGGTTTTAAAAATTATTTGATGTGAATGTTAGTGGTTATTATTAAAAAGATTTTTGAGGTGGGGCAAGGTGGGAGGAGTGGAGGGAGAGGGACCTGTGATTGAAATGTATTGTATAGAAGAATCTATTATCACAAAAAGAAAAAGGATAAAATTTAAAAACAATAAAAAGAGGCTTGATAAATTTTTATACATTAACTCTAAATGTAATACAAATCAAAACTGGAACATTTTTATATGAATTTTTTTCAATCTCAGACCTAAGCTTATAATTGTTACTGAAACATTCGAAAGTCAGGAGTTAGATGTGGATTAGAATTTTATTTCTGTATCTTGCTGGCTTTCATCTCTGGAAATAAGCACATATAGATTATAAATTTTCATGTCATCAAAAGTAAGTAATATGATCTTATCTGTGTGATAGAAATGCTATGACAAATAACTAAAAAACTGGTATCAAGATGCTTAGCAAATGCCTGGAGCTCAGTAAAAAGTCAATATATAATTATATATTAAAACTCTTATCAGTCATGATCCAATCTGAGAAAAAAAACCTTTTCAATGTCTACGGTATTTATCAAGATCACATAATGTCAGTGTGTAAAATTATAAATAAGGTAAGATATGCATATTCTTATATGGAAGAAGTAAATACATTAAAGGTAGGATCTTTACTAATTTGTATTTGATATAATCAAAACTAAATTTCAGAATTATTTGTTATCTTAATAATATAAAATATAATAATTACATAAAATATATTGTATATATGCTATGAAATCTTAGTCTTTCAAAAGAAGTGTAATAAAAAGGATTTAGTCTGATGAACATTATATAATTAGTTAATGTTAAATAACCAAAATGAAGAGTTATTGGATAAGAATTAACTGACAGATTTTAGACCTAAGAAGCCTGGGAAAATAAAAGTAGAGTTTATGAAAACACGGATGTAGAAATAGTTCTATAAATACATGAAACAACAATCCATAAACATAAAAGATACCATGTTCAATTTCATACCCGGGACAAATAGCTGAGGTGCCTATTTAACTTATCAAAGCAGACCTAGTCACCAGGTTCCTATAGCATCCCTCAGTCCCTATCTGTAACAGGGTATGGCTGGCATAACCAGGCCTCTACCCTGAACTCTCCAGCCCAGGGCCTGGCCTGCCCTTCCCCCAGAGGCTCTTCTCTGTAAAATCCAGACATTTTGCTTATGTACCCTCTTGTACCTATCGCTTCCTGACTGAGAAACCTGGTTGCCTCTCTCCTTTCCCTTCTTCCTCTCCCCACCTGGCCAGCTCAGTCTGCCACTGTGGACCTTCTCATGTATCCCGGTCTCTGTCTCTGGTTATGTTTTCCCTGTTATCTACAATAAAATACCTCATCTACCATACTTGAATGCAATCCTGTCCTTCCCTTTCCTTTTTACTTTTTTTCCATCCACTTCCTACACTGGTGTAGGAGGTCCTTTTGCTTATGTGTTGCTTTTATTTGTTAATGAATAAAGAAACTGCCTTGGCCTAGTAGATAGGGCAGAACCTAGGTAGGCAGAGAAAACAAAACTGAATGCTGAGAAGAGGAGGCAGGCATTAAGACATCATGGATCTGCGGCTGGAGATAGACATACTGGACATTTGCTGATAGGCCACAAACTCATTGTAATATACAGATTAATAAAAACGGGTTAAACTAATATTTAAAGGTTAGCCAATAAAAAATTAGAGCTAATGGGCCAAGCAGTATTTTAATTAATACAATTTCTGTGTGGTTATTTTTGGGGGCTAAACTAGCTGGGCAGCCAGGACAAAAGAGTGGGCCCTCCATGCAATACTGCACAGAAGAAAGACGTGAATAGATAAAATAAAATTATAATGCTACGTCTTCTTATCATTCAATTTCTGATGTCTCAAATACAACATCACACCCAAAAAAGCAACAAGTAGCTAATCACAATATCTGATCACATGACAATATAAGTAAAAAGTTAAATGAAGGACAGTGGTACAGTAAAGACTTTAAATGTTTTTGGTGAAATCATCAGCAATTGATTTTAAAATATTGATGATTTCCTAAAACATAGAGAGCTTGACCCTTAAGCTCTATATTAGCATAAGTGTACAGTCACAGGGAAAAGCTGTACTTATGAAGTAGTCATATAGTGGAGATAGTTTGCAGTGGCTAAAATGATCCTTTAAGTAATTTTTGTGATTTTCAAAATGCTTATTAAATAATAATAAGAAAAAATCACAAGAAATTATTAAAATTCAAAATGTGACCTTAATCACAGAAGGTAAAAATGAAAAGAAAAATAAAACTGAACAGCTGGTAACTTTCATTGCTCCAGGATTTTTGTCTTTGTTTCCCAATGTTGACAGAATAAGAATTTTCAAAAGATACTATAATCAAGGATACAGTGAATTAATATGTCTCTGATGATGACAAGAAATCTAAAATATTATTTTTTTAAAAAAATAAGGACAGAAGCCCTTCCTTTTAGAAGTTTTCAGGTTTAAATGGGCACAAAGTTTAAAATACATCTTTATGAGAAGCTAATGTTGAAAATAGAACTGGCATCTCCTTACTGGTAGAAACTCAAGCAATAAGGCGTTCGAGTCCTCGTGGGTAATTGTTTAAGTTGGCAAGATGAGAGCACACATATCATTAAGCTTTAGATCCACATTTACTTTGGGGCTCTGGTTTATATCAGGAAGTGATATAGATGCTTTAAGTGATATAAGACTCAAAATATTTCTTTTTGATTTTGAGTCAGGGTAAGGATATATCCATGGAGAGCCAGTTATGCTGTGAGGTGGAAAGTTCCAGAGACTGATTGTACTATAGTTGCCATTAAATTCAGCCAAGTCCTTAATGGGAGAAATTTCAGTTCATTGTTGATGACACAGATTGCAGAAACATATGGAAGCAATTAGAGGAAAGTAAATGGAGACAGTGGGTGCAGGCAACATATTTGTGGAGCCTGACGAGATAAAAGCAATAATATAAGCTGAAATCTAAAAGAGGCAGCAAGGTCTCTGGGATCTACTTATGGATGAGGAAATTTGAGCATGAAAGCAATCCAAAGAAGACAAAATCAATGAGGCTCTGGTGGGGATGTGAGAGTGTGGGGCACCATTATGATAAATTAGAAGGTTATATTACAAAGGCCAGAGTTAGATTTCCAGATAAGATTCCTCCTCTGCTGAGATGAGCAGGAAGTTCTGTTTAAAGGAAAAATTTAACAGGAAACAAGCAGCTGTGACTTCAGGAAGCAGAGGTCTCTGTGTGCAGATAGGAAGCACAGGGTCCTTCTTTTTTTTTTTTTTGAAAAAAAGAATCTTTAATAAATGGTTCTGGTTTAACTGGATGTTGGCATGTAGAAGAATACAAATAGATCCACAATTATCACCCTGCACAAAACTCAAGTAAAAGTGGGTTAAAGACCTCAGCACAAACCTAGACACACTGAACTTGATAGAAGAGAAAGTGGGGAGTAGCCTTGAATGCATTGGCACAGGAGATCTCTTCCTGAACAGAATACCAATAGTGCAGGCATGAAGATCAATTAATAAATGGGACCTCATGAAACTGAAAAGCTTTTGAAAGGCATCAATAGGAGCAAAGGGCAGATTACAGAATGGTTCCTTTTCTTGTTGGCTATGATCAGTGCTGTGATGAACATAGATAGGAAGGTACTTGTCTCTCCAGTTCCAAGACTTTGGAGTGCCTGATAGTCCATCAAAAAATGGAAAAGCAGAGAGGACTCATGAGACCAACACAAGAAAGCCTTGAGTTTGGTGGCCACTGTGTCATGATGGGAGAGCAATAAGGGCACTGAGGACATGCCCAGTGCTTACTGATCTGCCAGCTTCTATGGGTCTCTCTTACCATCTATTGGAGAAAATGCAATCCATTTTTATAGATGTTAATTTTTTAGCAAGGAGTAAGGGAGGAAGAGGGCTATTTAGGATTACAAATAGTATATTGACTACAAGGTATCTCAACATGTAGTATTCAGAGATCAAGTGGATGGAAAGAGCCTGCCCAGCCTGTGGTAGATTTGCTTAGCAATACCTGATGATGTGGCTTACTCAATAGGCTCCTTCTGATCAGTGCCTCTAATATCTAAGCTGAAAAATCTTCCCACTACATACTTTTATTTACTAACATGGGTAATATCTTCTGGACTTCTAATTTAGCATTGTCTTTGAGGTTCCCCTTTGGTGTCATTTTAGGTTCACAATGCTGGATACATTTCAACTATCTGAACACAGTGAGTTCATGGAACAGAAAGATTCTCACATAAGAAAAGCTGCATAAAGCATCTGTCTACTTACTGAATTGTCTTAGGTTACTTAAAGAAACAACATATTCATAATGGCTTGTGTAATTACAAGATTCAAGTTTTCATATTTCTCACTGTGTTTTCAATTCTGCTGAATTATCAAATTAAAGGAGACAACGCAACTTTACAAAATTTATTTTCTAGTTTGCGTGTTGTTCTATAGTACTTTATTTTCAATTTGCTCATCTTTGATTCTAGTAAAGACAAGTCGTCATTGTAACCAGCGCCTAGGATGCAGTCCTTACATTGCCTCCATGACAGCTGTTCATGTGTCCTTTTCTCTGTCATTCAGTGTTGATCTGTCTTTTTTTCTCTAGGCCATGCCAGAGAAGCTGGGAGATAGCAGAGCCTCACTTCTCCATATGAAGTATTCTTATTCTGGAAGAAGAAAAAGGGTTTTTGTCTCTCACTGCACTTCTAGTGCTTAATAATAAGAGTGGACGTGGAGAAGGCATTTCAGGAAGATGGGATAAGAATAGACATTTTGTTTTCTTCCAATGCATTTGTAATTTCTTTCTCTCATCTCCTCTCCATAGTCCATAGTTCTCTCACATGGGAATCAGGAGCAAGTCACACTGACTTCCTGAACTCAGAGAATCAAATAAGCAGATGTGATTATCCGTTTCTCTAGCAAATAGATGTGAGTTTCGTGACTGGGAAACATTCACAACTGTATCTTAGTTCTTAAGTTAATGCCCATAATAATATGATTATCCGTTTCTCTAACAAATAGATGTGAGTTTCATGACTGGGCAACATTCACAACTGTACCTTAATTCTCAAATTAATGAACATAACAACCTTGTCGTAGGATTTTTATTGATGCGAAGAGACACCAAAACCACAGCCACTCTTATAAAGTAAAACATTCAGTTGGGGTGATGTGCTTACACTTTCAGGGGTTCGGTCCTTTATTTATTATGGCAGGAAACATGGTGGCATGAAGACTGATGTAGTACTGGGGCTGAGAGTGTTACATCTTGCAGACAGCTGGAAATCCACTGACCGACACAATGAGTGAACCTTGAGAAGAGACTTCAAAGCCGCCTCCACTGTGACATACTTCCTCCAATAAGAGTACCCTGACTCCAGCAATGCCACATCTCTGAGGGTCATTTTTCTTCCAAACCACAGCAAACTCAAAAGTTCATATTCATTGTTTCAAACCTGTAACAAAAAATACTTGTGTTTATGGACACATTCACGGTAATTACCTATAAATCATAAATATAGATTTTTACCAGCATCTCAGTTTGGGACCTCACTCCAGTTTCGGCATACTGTAGGAAAAAGGAAAGCAAAGATGCAGTCCACAATAGGAGGAAAACTGGTATACACAGTTTATTTTCTTCCTCGTTCAATCTCTCTTCAGATCTGATCGAACTGGTCAAGTGTTTGCCTCAAAGTTCCTTCTAGGGGGCAGCAGTGTCCTCAAATTTTTCCAATAATTCTTTCTATTTAAACTTTTCTTAGTGTCTCTTAGGTCTTCTTCAAAGAAACAAACTATAAGCATAAACATTAATTAATCATGCTTTCTTGAGGGGAGGCACAGTAACATCAGAAAGTAATATCCTACTCAGAGCTATTATAAGTAGAAAGATGGTAGAGTACATTTAAAAAGATAGTGTAGTCATGCAGACCAGATGAGACAAATATATCATAAAAGACTGGTTACACACATGAATAAGCCCTCATTTCACCATTTACTATATGAAGTAAATGCTTTACTTTCCAATTTAATATACAGTTACTAAATTCAACATTCTAAGTATTTCTTTATAAAATAAAAACTTGAGATGTGGCATTTTAAACATCTAAGAGTCAAAAACTTTTAGAGGAGATTAAAATTGACTTAGCTTTAACCTGAAGTTTTTCATGATTACCTTGATTTTCAAGAACATTTACCTTATTGATGAATTTTAATTTGAATTGAAGATTGTGGATTTACAAAATAACTCCAAAAACAAATCAGAAGTCAGTTCAAAATTCTTGACTCTTTTATGAATTTGCTACTAATAGAGATGCTAGGCATGAATATTGTGGCAGGCAATTATAAACATAAAATTGTATTTCTCATCTCACTCTGACATATTGGATTACAGGTCCCAAATTCTATCATTTGGAGACTCTGTAGAAAGAAGTCATATCACTCTGGTCAATAAAAGGAGAATAATATTCGCTTACTTAGTTGCTTCAAAAGTTAATCCATACTATTTTCTTTTCTTCTCCTGTCATCATCTGGTAGAATGAGGAGTTCTTCCCCTTCCCTTTCTCTTAATGACAATTTTTCCTGATTTGTGAGTTGCATTTCAGAAATATAGTTGAGCTAAGTAGAAAATGAAAATGTTGTTCAGAACTCTCAGTGTTCTAAAATAGCCTCACTTTGGTAACATTGAAAAAGGGCCTTGCTTAATTGTCACTATTTTGTAAAATATATGATTCTGATATTTTCCTTCTCCTCCAAGGGAGATAAAATAATAGAACAAATGGTAGAAATTATCTTTGAGTTATATATAACTTCTCATTTGTGCACTGAGTTCTTACTCATCGCATTTGATTGCCAAACATCAGAGTCATGAAAAAGTATATTGCCACTAATTATGAGGATGAGAATCTGATATTATTTATCAAGAACATATTCACTTTTTAACAGCTTTTTTCAATTAACATTTGGTGAGAAAGTGCAATTATTACTAGAGAAATGTAAACACTAGTACTGTTCTTTTCTCATAACCCCTTATCTGTTGCTATAAAGTTTCACTGGCTGTTGATGCAAGCAGAATCATGCTTTTAAGACAAATTCAGAAATGCATTTGTCAGATCATCCACTGGTCATGAAAGGAAAGCTGTCACCAAGGCATGAGCGACTGCGACCACTTGTCTTGGCATTTTTGTTAATTAAACAAAGTATCTGTCGATGTCCTTATAAAACTATTCATCTGCTTTTCTTTAATTTGGAGTGGATTAAAAGTGAGATTCAGCATTAATTAAACACATAGAATTCATGGAGATTTTAATTGCAAAAGCACTTTAGAAGGGAACACGCAGAAGGCTTCTTAGTTCTATTTCAGAAAGAAGATGGTATTAAACAATGACAAGACAAAAAGAACCCCCTTAAGACCTGCCACCACTGGCCCTGTAGTGCATGACTGATTTGCATGGAGTCTAGCTGGGATCATGTAAGGAGTTGGCTGAAAATCAACAACTGCCCCAAGCAGTTTTAAACTTTATCTTGATGTCTAGAATTTTCAATTTCTCTTTGTAAATATTCATGAGTTTGAGGAGACAGTAATAAAAGTCTGAAAACTTATCATTGAGATCAACCAATTCAATTAATATCCTTGCACATTGCATCCTGCGCACAAGATTCTAGCTATCCATCTTTAAGTTTAATTTGGGACAGAAAGACTAGCCCATGTCTAAGGGGTTTCTGGAAGTTTCACATTTTGTGACTAATAATCCTGACCAGATTTTGGTGCAAAATGGGGCCATCTTGCATGTTCTCTGGTTCTTGCATGATTCTGGTTCAGCCTTGTCACGCTGGAGTTTTAAGGGAAGCTCTATCTTTGCAGCCCAGGCTACATATGACAAGATTAAATTGGCACACTTTTACTGTATAGTTCTTGAGTTCCTGGCAGCACAAGCCTGGCAGATCCCTCTGAGAGAAGTCTCAGCTGTCACTCAGTGACCCATTAACACTATTGTTCCATCCTGCAGTGTCAGTTTTTTCATTCTTATGAATATAATGCTCCCAGGGGATTGCAGATATCTTCAGGAATGAAAGAGAACAGCCAATTCGGGCTAACTATCAAAGACAGAGCAAGCAACACAGCCAGAGCACAGATTCCAACAGACAAATTCTAGACGCAGTAAAAGAAGTCTATTATGATGGTAGGTTTTAGACTGTGATAAGAGGGTCCAGATTTAAAAGGTATGGTAACTTTTTAGCAAGCTATTATTTGCCCTGTCTGAATAACAAAAGTATCCAAAATGAGACTTGCAATTGGATAAGGACGATGCATGGAATGTGTATTAGGGTAATATGGGTGAGATCTTAAAATTGAGCAATAGACAAAGGATACAGAACAGGATACTGTGTAAGGAGAATTACTTAACGATTTAAGCAGAACAGGATCTTTGGGTAGGGGTGATTTATTGACAAAAATGAAAATTTTCAAGTATCCATATAGCTCTGCGCTAACTAAGGCATCTATCTCATGACTAAACTGGTACCAGTGACTTTAGTGAACACCATTGCTCTCTAGCAGCTTAAACCATCATGTTGGTCCATGGCACATTTTTGAAAATCTATTTATTTTTTTTACATCACAACCATAGTTTTCCTTTCCTTCTTTCCTTCCAGTGTCTCTCCAACCTTTTCTTTACACCCCTCCATCCACTCTTCCTCCATTTCTATTCAGAAAAAAAAAACGCAGACTTTCCACGGAAAACAACAAAGCTTGGCACATCGAGTTGTAGTAAGAGTAAACACCTCCTCATGTATTGAGGCTGAGCAAGGGCATCCTGTATGAGGACTAGGTACCTCAGAGCCAGTCAAAGCGTTAGGGACAGGACCTGCTCCCATTCCTAGGAGTTCCATAAGTAGACTGAGCTACACAGCTGTTACATAGATGTAGAGGTCCTAGGCTGGTCTCATGGAGGCTCCCTGGCTGTTGGTTCAGACTCTGTGAGTTCCTATGAGCCCAGGTTAGTTGTTTTGGGGGGTTTTCTTGTGATAGTCTTGACATCTCTGGATCCTAAAATTCTGTCTCCTTCTCTTCAGTCAGATTTGATGAGCTCAGCCTAATGTTCCTCTGAGGGTCTTTGCACTGTTTACACCAGTTGCTAGGTGAAGCCTCTCTGATGACTACTGGGCTCATCACCAAACTATGAGTATAGCAGAATATCAGTAGGCATCATTACATTGACATTTATTTTCTTTAATCATGTCTGGTTCTAACCTGTTCTCTAGGCTGTCCAGCATCTGAGTCCTGGCACTCCAGGCAGTGTTAGGTGTGGGTTTACTCTCCTGGCATGGGTCTAAGGAAGAATCATGGACACATCATTAGAAGTTACATTTTATGGTTACTACATGAAAAATAATTATGGGAATTTGGCTTTTCTAAGGCTGGTGAAATGGCTTATTAGGGAAAAAAAACCTACTGTCCAGAGGTCAGTCTTCAGAACCCATGTTATGGTGGAAGAAGAGAACTGGCCCTACAACTTTGTAAGCCAGGGCACAGTGAAACCATCAAACCAGACTGATCCACAGCTGAGAAGAAAGATTCACTGTCAAACTATCAATGCCATATCTGAGGGCTAGGGGGATGGGAGAGCAAACAGAGTTAATGTGAAGGATGGAAATCTTTGAGCTGATATAGGCTGAGCAGATGGACTAAGAACTAGATGCCTTTGCTAAAGGTAATTGACCTTTGGGGAAAATTAAGGGTGGTTTCCTGTAAACTGAAACCATCCCTTTGGAAATCTGCTCTTTGTCAGCAACAAATCACCTTAGGTTTCTGTTTCTCCAGACAAATTCTTTCTGTTTAGAACTCTGTCCCTTGCACTGTCATTATGAAGGCAAATGCTTTGGATCTGCCACAGTTGTCCTGCCACCTTCACACACGAACTATGGGACACCCCTACCCTCTCAAAATCACACACACACACACACACACACACACACGCACACACACACACACACACACACAGAGAGAGAGAGAGAGAGAGAGAGAGAGAGAGAGAGAGAGAAGGTTTTATATTCCCCTACTAAGATTAGTCAAATATAGATGTATTTCAAGCAAACTATATAAGAAAACATTTGGAAACCTGTTGGAGATATCTTTAAGAACAGGAAAAACCATGCTCATCTTAGGGACAACAAAAAGGTGGCCAGGAGATATGTTAAAATTCAGGCAGAATTCAGAACTATCACAATGGTAAAGAGCCTGACGTTCTGCAAACTTTCTAGTGGAATCAACTCTGTGTCCAATGCCCATAGAAGACAAAGCTTTAATATCCTCCTTCAGGCTGAGGTTTGGGAACTTCAAAACTGTGACAGAAGTCTGAAAAGTCTCATTTTTTCCTAAGAGCATTAACTTGTAAACAGTTTAGGGGCAAAGTTATTTTGAAAAGTTAGCATTTAAATAGTGTAAACTATACATAATTTGCAACTTCATCTTTCTTCATTAAAAATAAAGTAGGATAGACTAGAGTAGGCTTACCAAATGATTTTTAAAGATCCAAAACAAGAACAGAGAAATAGGAACAGGAAGAAACACTTTAACCTGTCTCTTAGGACCTTTAAAAATAACAAAAATTATCATTCAAAACTTTTTATATCAATAGAAAGAAAATAGTAAGACTGAAAGCTGCACCATGAACAAGTGGCAGGCCCTGACCAGGCTGTATATGAGTGATTGAGTACTTGTGTACTCAATGTACATGGACATACTTTTCAATAAATATGTGAAGATGCTCTTAATTTTTTCTTTCTTTTAAAAACATAAAGTTAAGCCAGGCAGTGGTGGTGCACACCTTTACTCTGAGCACTCGTGAGGCAGAGGCAGGTGAATCGGAAAGTTTGAGGCCAGCCAACCAACTTACTGTTCTACAAAAATGTGAGTTCTAGGATAGATAGGACTGTTACACAGAGAAACCTGGTCTCTAAACAAAACAAACAAAAGACAAAACAAAACATAAAGTTAGAAGAAGGATGATGTCATTTTGGCATTTTCCTTTTCTTTCTGTCTCTCCCTCTGTCCTCTCCTTCTCTCCCTCTCCCCTCCTTTCTTCCCTCCGTCTTGCCCACCTTCGCCTTCCTTCCTCCTTCTGAATTACCTTCTTTTAGGATGGGGCAGGGAGGGATGTTGCCCAGAGATGCATCAAGTTGGCTGAGGATAAGACAGAAGTCCTGCAAAGTTTCCATGTCTAGTGTCTGCGATCACAGGAATGTGTGTCCCAGCTACTGTCCCAGTTTAGCGGTGCTGAGACTGAACCCAAAGTCTCTAGTACACTGTGCTATGTCCTCACTCGGTCAGGATTCTTACTGAGTTGTACAGGGAATAGACAGGTGCTGTGGGGTGAGAATGGTGATGTTAACTAGGATGAAGTGTCTGAGAGCTCCATTTTACGGTGGGAAGGCACCGAGGACCCGCCCCATGGGCGTGGCTTCTCGTTTGCTGACGCAGGCGCTGTAATTGGGTCGCGCTATTCTTGCATCAGAGGAGCTGGGCCACCATCTTGGGAGCCCCAGAGTGATCGTTGGAGCGGCTGCCGTTTGTGCCTCCGCCTCGCGTTTCTCCATGAGGAAGATGCTGGCGGCTGTGGTGTCCCACGTGTTTTCGGGGGTGACCCAGAAGCCGGCTCTGAGAGGGAGGCTGGCGTCCCTTAACTTCTCCAACGACGCCACCTGCGACATTAAGAAATGCGAGCTGTACCGGTTGGACGAGGGCCCTCCGACCTCCACCGTGCTCACCCGAGAGGAGGCCCTCAAGTACTACCGGACCATGCAGGTGATTCGGCGCATGGAGCTGAAGTCTGACCAGATGTACAAGCAGAAGTTCATTCGTGGTTTCTGTCACCTGTGTGACGGGCAAGAAGCCTGCTGCGTGGGGCTGGAGGCGGGGATCAACCCCACGGACCATGTCATCACGTCCTACAGGGCTCACGGCTTGTGCTACACGCGGGGGCTGTCGGTCAAATCCATTCTCGCCGAGCTGACTGGACGCCGAGGAGGCTGTGCCAAGGGCAAAGGAGGCTCGATGCACATGTACGGCAAGCACTTCTACGGGGGCAATGGCATTGTTGGGGCACAGGTACCCCTGGGAGCCGGTGTCGCTTTCGCCTGTAAATACTTGGGAAATGGTCAGGTCTGCCTGGCTCTGTATGGCGACGGTGCAGCTAACCAGGGGCAGGTAGCCGAAGCTTACAATATATCGGCCTTGTGGAAGTTGCCTTGTGTCTTCATCTGTGAGAATAACCGTTACGGAATGGGGACGGCCATTGAGAGAGCAGCAGCCAGCACTGATTACCACAAGAGAGGCAATTTTATCCCTGGACTGAGGGTGAATGGAATGGATATCCTCTGTGTCCGTGAGGCGACCAAGTTTGCAGCTGATCATTGCCGATCTGGAAAGGGGCCCATTTTGATGGAACTGCAGACCTACCGTTACCATGGACACAGTATGAGTGACCCAGGGGTCAGTTACCGCTCACGAGAAGAAGTTCACAACATGCGAAGTAAGAGCGACCCTATTATGCTTCTCCGGGAGAGAATGATAAACAACAACCTCAGCAATGTTGAAGAGTTGAAGGAAATCGATGCAGATGTGAGGAAAGAAGTTGAGGAAGCAGCCCAGTTTGCTACAACGGATCCAGAACCAGCCCTGGAAGAATTAGCTCATCACATCTACTACCACAATCCACCTTTTGAAGTTCGTGGTACAAATAAATGGATCAAGTATAAGTCTGTCAGTTAGACAGAGATGACACATAGATATGTTATGAATTCTTCAGCGAAAAATTGATGTTGAACTTTAGGAAACTTTTCAGTTTTGTTAAGGAGGAATAAATAAACCATTAAAGGCAAAGGTCTTGTAAACCTTCATAAAAATAGATCAATAGCTTATTCAGGGGGAGTAGAAGATAAGAATTTGTTTTAAAGGGATGTATCATTTTATGTTGTAACTTTAAAAGGTACTATATCATAAATAATATGAACGGGTTTTAGAATATTTTAAATTTATAATCTCAATGTATAAATCTAAACTAGGAAAAATCATTAACTTCCCCAATTTGTCATAATAGTTTTGTTTGATTTCAATTTAGTCATGAAATAAATACTGTTCTTTAACAAAATAGACTTGATTCTTGCTTTCTGTGCCATGACTTTGTGTAAAGTCGTATCCCGAGTTAGGAGAATGAAGAAAAGGGGGATGTTTTGTTTTTGTTTTCATAGCATTTTATTTACAGTATTTGTAGTGTACTAACTAGGAAAAGTAAAAAAAAAATCTTTGACTTTTATTTGTGTTAATATTTATGCTAATGTTACACTTGCTTTACAATCATTGGTGCTACACGTGTTCTAGATTTGAAAAAGCTGTGGCGAATTTTTCAACAAAAAGAACAAATACCATTACCCCTCAAAGCTGAGAAAGTTTCCAGGTTCTGCTATTATGAATAATGCTGTGAACATAGTTGAGCAAGAATCCTTGTGGTATGATTGTGTACCATTTGGGTGTATGCCTAAAATTCGTATAGCTAGGTCTTGAGTTGGACTAATTCCCCATTTTCTAAGAAATTGCCATACATATTTCTGAACTGCCACTAGCAGTGGAGGAGTGTATTAGGAGTAAAGGTTACGGTAACCATCCTACAATCCACAGCCCCAGAGAGGCTAGACAACAAGGACGGCCCAAAGAGGGACGCATGGGTTTCCCTGGAAGGTAGCAGAAAAAAAATCCTGGGTAAACTGGGAGCAGAGGTGGAGTCAGGGATTAGAAGGGATGGAAGTATGTGAACTAGCAGGAACAAGTTGAGCACGCTGGGTGTAAAAAATAAAAGAATAAAAATAAAAATGCTGAGAAAGTAAAATAAAAGAGATGAGTTTAATGCACTTAATTCAACTCTGCTTTCCATTCAAAGGTAGCTATAAAGTACATATTGCAAGTTGCTGTTGTTGACTGATATCTTCTAACTCATCTAAGTATATACATATTAAAATTTTCTGAAGGAAAAACCTGACAAATCACAGAGGCTCATTTATAGTTCATTACCTTATCAGTATACCAAAACATGGTGAAAGCACTACTCCTTGGTTGTATTTAACTAGACCTTAAATCCCCTCAAACTTGATGTTTGGTATATGCTACTCTTCTGTGGCAGCTTTAATTGCAACCAGAAATGAAATCTAATGATTTCAGAACCAGTTTCTGGAGCATACAAAAGCCTTTTATTTCATAATATCTGCTCATATAAATAGAAATGTGGGCTTCTTTTCTGTCACTGTGACACTCAGAGAAAACTTGAAGGGGGAAAGGTCCATCTTAGCTCACAGTTCCAGTAATAGTTCATGTTAGCAGGGAAGTTGAGTTGAAGCGGAGGGCTCATGAGATCTGCTCACTTTGCATTCATAGTCTGAAACCTGCAGAGGCCTTATAGTGCTCAGCTCTTCACTCTTTCAACAGTTCTGGATCCTTTGTCTTAGGAAATGGTGCCACCAACAATGTGTGTGTGTGTGTGTGTGTGTGTCCCATCTCAGTTAACATAATTTTTCACAGGCATGTGCAGAAGCCCATCTCTCATGATTCTGGATCCTGCTACATTGGCAATGCTAACATAAGAATCTGGTTCCCAAGAAATACAATGGAGAACCAAAAGCTCAGGGGCTTCCCTATTAACCCTTGAACACAAACATAAAGGCACAGTCTCTATTCTTCTGCAAATAAGATAACCTCAAAATTGTAAATTTACAGAGATAAATGTGCTTATTATTTGCCCTTGCTTTTATTTTTATGGAGGATACATGTCACGGTATGCAATATCAGAGACAATGTGGAGGAGTTTATTTCATCATGTATGTTCTGGAAATCAAGCTAGGTAGCAAGGACCTTTATCTGTTGATTCATCTTAATGTCCCAAGGTGGTGTTTATATAAATGAGTTATAAAAAAAGATTTTGCATGAAAATCTTCTAACTTAATAAATACAGTTTTCTAGTAACAGTACATTTCATCATAATCCTCTAGTATTCCCATTTGTTTGCAAGCCTATAGTATACAAACAGCATATTGTTAAGTTGGGAGCTTAGGCCCAAGCCGCTTGTATCTATTCTAGCCCCTGACACTGAGAGTTAGCACTCTGGACTTAAATCCCAGCAGGCCAGGTCCTGACACCTCCCAAGAGTATTTATTTTAAGTGAACTCCCAAAAAAGGAACACGTGGTCTTTTTTTTTTTTTTCCTCTCAGTGGTTGTGTACATGCGGGCTTCCCGGTTTCCCCTCTGGACCACCTGAGAGCACAGAACTCCCATTAAACCTGGATATCTCTTAATTTGGCTTGTTTTGATTTGGCTTGATTGGGAATTTGCATTGGCAGAGAGCTCGCATTAGGAAAATATTCCTACCACATATAAAATAACTTTTAAAGTTTATTTTACATAATGGATTCTTTATGGTCAGCAAAAAGTAAGATGTAAGTATTTTATTGATGGGTATTGAATTTCAGACAAATCTTCAAATCTTACTAGGTTAGAAGAATAAAGTATTTCTGTCCCCTTCTACAATGAAAATCTCATTAGGCAGGGGTTTCATTATTAGAAGAGATTCACAATTTGTATACCTTCAGGGATGATAATCTTTCTGTTGGTTGTTATATAAATCTGTGATTATCCATTAAATAAATTCCACCTTAACTGATAAGGTCAAGTTTTATCCGTGAACTAATCCTAGCAATCACGTTAGGCTTTAAAACCAAGGATGAGTAGAAATCTAGAAGCTTGTTTCTACTTCCAGTCTAAACTATTATTCTATTTGCTCAGTTTTATTTACATGTTATAAGATATAATGATCCAGGTTAGGAATAATAATAGTTTCATTCCTGTAACATGAGCAAAGTGAGAAAAGAACTTTAGTTTGTATGATATTCTAGGAAGGTGGGCTGTGTATGTTTGCAGTTAGACTGAGAGGTTAAGGTGTGTAACAGGACTACTGGTGTGAGAACTTACTGAGAATAAGTGGATATCTGCTTGCCTAGTATACAAATAACAAGCCACATGTTCAGCAAAAGTTAAAGATAATTTTTGTGAGTTATTCTTCATGCATAATTTGCATATCATAAATTTATCCTTCTAAGAATATACAATGCAGCAGTTTTAGTGTATCTGTGTAGTTATACAATCAATACTTATCTGATTCCGGGACATATTAATCACAACAAAGAAAAAATGAATATCCGTTTTTATTTTTGGTTGTGAGTCTAGGCTTTAATGGTTGAGCCATCTCCCCAGCCTGAATATCCATTTTCAATCACTCCCATCTCTCCAGAAAACAATCTGTTTTCTGTTTTCTGCTATTTCTGTTCTGGATATTTTATATAAATTGCCCTTTCCAGCATCCTGTGCCTTCTGCTTTTACTTATCATCATGTTTTCAAGTTTCATTCATGCTATAGCCCTACAACTGAATTAGGTTATTTTCATGGTTGAATCATATTATTCTGTTTTATCCTTTAGTTTGTAGAGTATTCGTTTCTGCTTTGGATATTATGACTAGTAAAGGATCATGTATTGTAAATGTTTACACTTTTCTTTTAAATATATGTTCAAATAAATCAACTTCAAGATAATGTTGAAGCACTTTGAAACAGTATATTCATGCATATATATATTACCCATTTTAATATATATATATATTACTTATTTGAGATTTTCATTTAATGGATGCTTGTTGTAAGAGGTGGTGCAGGTTGTATTCCTGCTGAGGAGTGGGGCTATTTGTTCCTGGCACCTGAGAGGTTCCTTCCTGCCTGGCTCTAGGCTGCCAGCTATCTTATGCCTGAAGTAACCGCATGACAATTATATTAATTTAAATTCTGCCTGGCCCATTAGTTTTAACCTCTTATACATATTAGTCTAACCCATATTTACAAATCTGTGTGTCACCACCAGTTGGTAACTTATCGGAAGATTCTAACCTGCATCCATCTGGGCCAGAGGATCATGGCGTCTGGCACATTTCCTTTCTTCTCAGAACTTCCATTCTGTCTATTCTGCCCACCTAAGGGATGACCTATCTTATAGGCCAGGCAGCTTCTTTATTAACCAATGAAAGCAACAGAAATAAAGAAGGACCCTCCTACAACAGATGCTGACTATGTCACCTCAGCTCCTCTTCTTTATTCATCTCAGGTCAATACTCTACCTGTGTCCTTTTTATTTAGGTATTTATTCAAGTAATCTATCAACTACAAATTGTGCTGTCTATATACTTCTAGACATGGTGGTCAGCTTACAAAGAGACACACTGTTAATTTCACTGGATAAAAATAAGACTTCTATCACAATTTTTGACCCAAATTTGAAGGAAACTTTATTAAATTACTGGTCAAGACAATGAACGATAGCTAGGTTCATACCCGAGATTCCTAGAGTATGGCCACACATTGCATTAGTCAGGGTTTTAAAGGCAAAAGCCAAAGGCTATGTATTTTCTGCCTTCATCCAATCAGGGACAAGCATACGTCCTGCCTTACATCTTGCCTCCTCACCTTCTGCTCACATCCTGTGCAGTTGTAGCAAGTACACTTGATCACAGAAGTGAAACACAAAGGTTATCTTACACAAATAAGAGCCCCCAAAAATTATAGGAAGTTATTTGTTCTTGGGAAAGTGGGGCATACAGGATAGAGGCATTTTTGTTGTATAGATCTCTTAAGCATAGTAATTTAAACCTACAACATAGCTTTAATCATCACAACCTGTTGTAAATAGGCGGAGAGGGGGGTGCGTGTTGTTTGTTCCCCGCACCCAGGCTTCCAAGCCCCCAGCCGCCGGCCCGCTCAGTGGCTGGCTGCACCCGAAATAACCACCTGACAAACTGGATTCATTTAAACTCTGCCTGGCTTATTATCATTAGCCTTTTCCCGGCTAGCTCTCATAATTAAACTAACCCATTATAAAAGTCTGTAAGTCACCACGTGGTGACTTACCGGAAGGGTCTAACCTGCATCCATCTGCGATGGTGGCTTGGGGCTTCTGCTGACTTCCTTCTTCTCCTCCCAGAACTTCCGTTCCGTCTACTCCGCCCACCTAAGGGTTGGCCTAACTATAAGCCAGGCAGCCCTTTATTTAACCAATCAAAACACAGAAATACAGGTGGACCCTCCCACAACAACCCTCCTAAAGAACATTTTCTCTCACCTGAAAACTATCAGCTATCCACAGCTCCTCAATTAGAGGTCAGGCTAATGAACCACATCTCATTTCATGCTGGAGTGCTCAGTGGTTTGATTTTATGCAAGTCTTCTACATGTTATCACAGCTGCTATGAGATCATGAGTGCAGTGATCTTGTTCTGTACAGGAGACACTGTGTGTGTGTGTGTGTGTGTTAGAGTTTCTGAATCCCAAGATAAACTCACTTTAATTTCAAAAACTATTAATTTTTGACAGTTTCACATATTATACCATGTTATTGATCATACCTTTCCACCGATTTATTCCTAATTTTCATAGTGTCCAACCCACCTGTCTGCTTTCCAACTTCATGCCTTAGTTTTATTTTTGTTATTAATAATTCCTTAAGCACAAGTAGTGTTACTCATGCAAATAAGTCTGTGACCATAGACACATAGTCAGTATAGTCTAAAGTTTAATACATAGTCAAAGAAGCTTTTGGACAGATATATTTGCCATGATGAGTCTTCTGTTAAACCACGGATATTTTATATATAATACTGTGCTTTGACTCTTCCTTACATTTTTCCATATGTCTGTTACCTTTGTGATTTTTGCTGTTTTCTTTTAGTGCTGTAAGTCAGTATAACAACAGAAAATGTCATCTAATTCCTTAGATATAGAGAATCTAAAGCTCTGCCTATATCTAGGAGAAGGCTTGTGATGACTGAGGTTTCTGTCCTACCTGGTCCCACAGCTATCCAGCCCAAAGAAATACACAGAGGTCTACTACATTATAAATAATTATAAACTGGCTGGCTTTTAGCTAAGACTTCTTATAACTCTTATAACTTATATTAGCCAATAATTCTTGACTGTGTTAGCCATGTGGCTTGGTACCTTTCATCATCAGCAAGGCATTCTCGTCTTTCTTCCTTTGTGTCTGGGTCACAACTGCAGACTGAGCTTTCCTCTTGCCAGAATTCTCCTGTTCTCATTGCCCTGCCTCTACTTCCTGCCTGGTCACCCTGCCTATACTTTTTGCCTGTCTCCTGGTGAATCAGCCTTTTAGTAAACAAGTACAAGAAACAAATCTTTACAGGGTAAAACCATTGTCCCACAGCAGGCTTGTAGAAACTTGACGACTAGTTCATGACCACACAATAATAGTAGTGACCACAGCTACCTACTATTCTATCTTATTAGAATAGTTATAGACAGTACCTCCCTTCTTATATCTGATTATGTGTCACACTTCTATTTTTGTAAAAACAAAGTTAAAACATAAAAATGTCACATTTTAAGTGGCAGAAGTTTAAATTCATTTAGAAAAATTTTATATTTTGAAAATAGATTTTTATTGCAATTTACTCTCCTCCTTCCACTAACTCTCAAGTGTGCAATAAATGAAAAGTAGACATTAATAAAAATAAGTTAAACTAGAGCTTATGAATTTTTTAATTAGTCAATTAATTAAAATTGGGAAAAACAGAGAATAAGGTACATTAAAGACAACTGTACAAATTCCACTAAAATGAAGAGTAAGATAAGTTTGTCCACTCTTTTCATATCTACTCAATATAGTACTTTGTAAAATGAGGGTCCTGCTTGTTGGGGTTACTGTCCTGCCCGATACCCCGCAGCCGGCAAGCCCCAAAGAAAATCACACAGAGAGTCTACATTAGGTTATAAACTGATTGGCCCATTATCTCAGTCTTCTTACTAGCTCTTGTAACTTATATTAATCCATTGTTCTTATCTATGTTAGTCACATGGCCGGTACCTTTTCTNCTTACTAGCTCTTGTAACTTATATTAATCCATTGTTCTTATCTATGTTAGTCACATGGCCGGTACCTTTTCTCAGCTGGGCAGTTTATATCCTGTTTCCTTTGTGGTCTGCGTAGGAATGCCAAGGGAGCGTCCTGCTTCCCAAATTCTCCTGTTCTCCCCTCTACTTCCTGTCTGGTTTTCCCGCCTATACTCCCTGCCTGGCCAATCTGCATTTATTTAAAACATGATTGACAGAATACAGACAATTCTCCCCCACACTTCCCCCCCCCCTTTTTTTAAAAAAAAAAAAGGAAAATATCCATAGTCCATTATTTGGGAATGTGGGCATAGTGTTCCAGCCTACTTCCGGCTGGTTGGGGGCGCTGATTATCTTATGGGGACCTAAAGAAAATTTAGAGTTATGATGAAGTCCTGACTGGAGTATCCTGTGAGTCTTCATCATCTCAGGCAGCATCTTGAATCTGTTCTGCATGCCTCAGACATCTGGGCCATCTGTTCCTGCCAGAGATTTCTCAGGTGGTCTTCCTTGATGAAACCTGAGTTTTCTTAACTCAGAATGAATCCACAGCCTCTTATTTCCTGTGGAAACAAAAGCAGAATCTCTTCTCCAAAGTAACATATTTTTTGACTTCAATTTTGAAGCCAGGGTATTTTTAAAATACCTTCCTTGGGTTAATTCAGCAGCAGCATTTACAAACAAAAGTCTTTTAGCAGCTGTTGTTCCTTCCTCAGCATTCAAACAATTCAAAGAGCATAATAGCATACAGTATCAAGATTCTCTGTGTATTTTCCACTTTATGTGGCTTTATTTTAACCTCTATTTCTTTTATTTTTAATTTTTTGCTTTTTGACACAGGTTCTCTGTGTATCTTTGTCCTGGAATTCACTCTGTAGACCAGGTTGTCATTGAATTCACAGAGATCTGCCTGTCTCTGTCTCCCCAGTGCTGGGATTAAAAGTGTGTGCTATCACACCTTGAACTCACAGAGATCTTTTGTCTCTGCCTCCAGGCATGGAATTAAAGGTGTGTCCTATCACACCTTGAAGTCAACAGAGGTCAGTCTGCCTCTGCCTTCCAGGCATTGGGATTAAAGGTGTGTACCACCACACCCAATTACTCTCTGTCTCTCTCTCTTTTTTTAAACTTTAAGAACTTTAACCTTCAGCCTGAATATATTTTTAGCACATAGTAAACCATTTAGAGGATTTTTTTTCTTTGAATCTCGCTTTACTGTATATCTCTCTTTTTCTGACCCCGTGGATCTTTAATTTACCAAACAATATTGGTAGGACTAAAGCCATGGCTTTGATGGCTAGATCCAGCCCATTCTTTAGCATTCTGCATTTCCATCCTCATGGCTGAGGTACCGGCTGTCACCATGTTAATCACAACAACTCTATGGCCTTTAAAGTTCCCTGCCATCAAACAAGCTGCAGCATTCTGCTTACAGACCACACTCAAAGTTCCCTGGCCGTACCACCTGCCTGAAAGAGTCAGAGTTTGTCCTGGTAGGATGGCCCGGAAAGCCAGCATTTTAAGCATGCAGTCAGCTTTTACCAACACCATTTAAGTGTTTTTTGGCAGGACCTCTTAAACAGCTGCAGGGTTTTGCAGAGTCATAAGACATAGTAAAGGCCTTAAAAAAATAAATAAATAAGCCACGTAAATATGGGAAATTCACAGAATGTATGGATTATGTATTTTATTGTGTTTTCTTTAAATTTTTTGACTGTGAAGGAGCTAAATACAAAGAGAAATATCATTATATTGACTTCCAAGCTAAACCAACATGGATATTATGAAGGTGTTATTGCTTCACAATTTGGGTCTAAGGATATGATGCTTTGGATAGGTTCTTCTTTTGTTTTCATAGAGGATGAGAACCTATGGATTTCTAGATTACCAATCTGGTATGATAGACCACACCCTCCAGAAAGGTTGCTGTGAACACCTTCAAAAATTGCTTCACTCAACTGCCAACTGAGATGTACCTGCCACACAGGTTATACTTTTAAAGACTTAATTAACAGCGCCCCCATATAGCAGAAAGCAGTTTAGAGAGAATTAACTACGTCCATATTCCCAAATATTGTTTATAAATGATTTTTTTACATTTAAAGGGGGAGATTATATGGATATGAATAATTTACATTGGTATAAATTTTGTTTATTGATATAAGTTTAAGGTAAATCTTGTTACATGTATTTCTGATCTTGATTAAGGTATTATGATTGTGTAGTTCACTTAAAATGTAATGTATACTTAGGAAATATAGGTTGTTAATGGATAATCATCAATAATAGTCAAGTTTGTAGTCATATTAGTTAGATTTTCTAGATATGCATAGATATATTTCAGATAATCATCCTTCATATCTTTCAAAGACTACAGAACATGGCATTTAATGTTTTAATAACTTAGGGCTTTTCATGACAATGAGACATATCTGCTCCTGGCAACACCAATCTGCTTCAAGAGGAAGATGGGCATGAAGAGGCTCCTTATGGAGTTTGCTAGCTATTTGAGCAAAAACTGCTCTTGCCTGGACTGCTTAACTGGACACAAAGAACCCACAGAGAGGACTGCTGAACTTGCCTACAGGTGAAATGATCCTTGAGGGTTCCTGATACATGAAAGAGTCTGTGAGACATTCTGCAGGACACAAAAAAAAGTGACTGAACTATCTTTAAATTTTCCTGCTTCATGGAAATGTCTGCTGGACGCTATGGGCCTGTAGGCTGAAGATGGATGCCCCAATGGTACAGAGGAACTTTGGGTGACTGTACAGGCAGCGAGATGTCTCTGTCATTTCTAGAGTTTTATAATTTTTATTTCTTGTTTACATAGGTAATATTATATCCTTCTGGATTCTTTGATGGAATTGAAGAATGGATAGTTATAGTTTTCCTTAGTTATGAAAAAAGATAAAATAGATCTAAATATTGTAACTGTAATTCTTGCTTGATAACTGTTTTGTTATATGTAAATTTACTATGTTAAAATGAAAGCATTTCTTTTTTGTTTAAACAGAAAAAGGGGAAATGTTGTAGGAGGGTCCTTCTTTATTTCTGTTGCATTCATTGGTTAATAAAGAAGCTGCCTGGCCTATAAGACAGGTCAACCCTTAGGTGGGCAGAGTAGACAATGGAGGTTGTGAGAAGAAAGGAAGAGTGCCAGACACCATGATTTTCCTACCTGAGATGAATGTACGATAGAATCGTCTGGTAAGCCACCACCTTGTGGTGACACACAGACTTTTAGAATGGGTGAAATAAGATATGAGAATTACGCAGAAGAGGCTAGTGATAATGGGCCAGGCAGAGTTTAAATGAATACATTATTAAATTAAAGTTATTTCAGGCATAAACTAGCGGCTGTGGCCGGGAGCCAGGAGCAGGGAAAAAACAGCCCTATGCCTCTCAGGTACTGGGAACACAACCTGCACCTCCTCTTACTACAGTACTTGAAGTTTCAGTTTGAGCAATAATATGGCTAAAAACTAAAATCAAAAATCAGTAGCCTTTCTATATATAAATTATAAATAGGCAGTGAAAGAGAACAAGAAAATAAAATCCTTCATAATTGTCATAAATAATATAAAATATCTTGGGGTAACTCAAATCAAGCAAGTGAAAGACATGTACGACAAGAACTTTAAGTCCAGAAATAAGAGAAGATATCAGAAGATGCAAAGATCTCCCAAGTTTATGAGTCAGTAGGATTAACCTAGTAAAAATGACCATCTTGTCAAGGAAAGCTACAGATTCAATGAAATCCACATCAATATCACTACACAATTTTTTACAGAACTTAAAAGTAAAGATGCAAGACAATCTTACACCAGTTTGATTAAAAAAAAGGGTATTTTATTGGAGGGGATAAAACTTACAGATCAATGTCCCAAACCACAGTCCCCTGGTTGCAAACAGGAAACAGAGTTTAGCAATCAGCATGGAAGCTGGAAGCAAGAGAGAGAGCAGAGTGCTGCTGTGGGTTTTTAAAATGAAAACCATGCCCCAGTGGGCTGGTATCTTAAAAACCATTGGCTGAAGGCAAGAGAGCTCCTGCAGTACCTCCCCCTTTTGTTTAAGTAAGAAAGTTTTAAACCTACTACAAAATTATATACAGTAAAAATAGAATATCCTATTCTTAACTAGCTTAATTCTTATATAATAAATAACTTGACCAAGTCATGAGTGGAAAGTAACTAACTACATTTATCTAATCTTCAACCCAATCGAAGATCTGAGAAGGGAAATAACATTATCTGAGTAATTAGGAAGTGCCATCAAACAACTTCCAAAATATGTAACAAATCACAGAGACAACTGGCTACCTGGGCAATCACCCAAAGTCACGTTTGCGGCGTTGAAGCAACCAACTTTGGTTAAGTCCTAGAATAACTGACAGATTATTTTTAAAGGCAAGAAAATTTTCAAAACCATGTTACCCTGTCTTGGCAGGATTTGACAGTTCTGCTTA
>JAQHUG010000219.1:382883-404473 GCA_028555095.1 Dicrostonyx torquatus
GGGGAGGGCCTTGGGCTTCCCATAGGGCAGGGTATCCTGCCCCATCTTAAGGAAGCAGGGGGAGGGCGGTGGGGTAGTGGGGGAGCGGGAGGGCCGGGAACAAGGGGAGTAACTGTAAATATTTTTAACAATAAAAAAACTACAAAATAATAAATTAAAAAAAAAGAATTAATAAACAACTAAACTCAAGTAGACCTGAGGTCAGACCTAGCTGAGTCTGTGTTGTGGATTCTTGTGTGACAATTTCTTCTCTAAGGCACTGTGTAAAATGGTAGCTTAATGCTTTCCTTGGAACACTGTTGTATGGATTGGAAGTGACACAAATAAAACTTGACACATTACACTTGACACATACAAAAGACCTCAAATGCTGGCTCTATCTTTCCATTCCCTCTCCCATTTCTGACATACCCTAAAATCTGATAAAGCCTTGTTTTTTTCTTCTCATGTATCTTTCTCAATGGAAGCATTTTTTACCTTAACTTTTTCAAGTGGTATTTAGATTGTGAATTAATTGTCATAAATTCTTCATGGTTTTCTATTTAAACAATGACCCAAATCTACATTTGCATTGCAGTTATTTTGCTACACAGGCCATCAGTGAAAAAAATTTTTTAACAACACAAGGTCTAAAACATTTTTCACACGTTACATAGGTAATATGTTAGCAGCATGCTTTTTTTATTATTTTCCACACTTACTATCTATTTACTTTGCACTTCACCATTTCCCACTAATTTAGAGTTTCATTTTTGTCAAAGCTTAGTATGGGACATCAGACTATTGTGAAATCTTTCAAATTCCCATCAAACTATGCGCCTAAACTTAGCTACTTTAGGAGGAAACTTGACTTATATACACCAGGATTTACATGTGCATAAAACATTCATTTGACCATAAATTTTCTGTTTTCATTCACATAAATATTTTATCTCAATTTTAAAAATTATTAAAGAGTAATTGGCAACATTCTATTAAATTAAAGGAGCAGTCATGCAGATACTCAAAGTATTAACATTATTCATAAAGTTTCTATTGTATACAGTATTAAACAACTTACTATTCACTGCATGGGTTTGAAAAGACCACTGGAGCCTCAAAATCAATGACATGTTGCCCTCTATCCAATGCTGCTCTTTGAAGGGGCCTGCTCCTCAAACACAGCATGCCATTTTTTAATTCACACTTAAATTTCCACTTGAGGAGGCAAGTGAAAACAAATGGGTCCTCCCTGAGATGCACCCTGGGAATAAGTGCCCTCCCAACTTTAGTAATTATCTCAAAAGAGCCTTTCTCCCACTCCCCTTTTCCATCTGAATAGGACTTGCTTATTAGGGCCTTGTTATTCTACTATCCTATTTGCATAATTTGCAGATGTCAACTTAGTGGCTTTATTCTCTCCCATAGAATAATAGTCTTTGCTGAGTAAATTGTTCTGTCTTTACAGCTGTAATTAACAATGCACTATAAAAAATTGTAAAATAAAACAACTCTCTGTATTTTGATTGGTAGGTTTTCCACTTTGAGGGGTATAATCAGACCCATGATTCAAAACTGCCTCTCCTTTTTTTTTCTTGCAAATTAACTTATGTGTATGACTTCATATCAGTTTTTGTTCTTAAGAAACATTCATTGAAACATCAACTATATTCAGGATACATGAACAGCTGTTATTGTCACTTGGTTCATTATATGCAGTTTCTAAAGTCATGCTGTTATAAACAGGAAGTATATCATTATTTAGTGCCTGTTTGACAATAAAATTTAAAGTTGTTCTGTTACTTAGCCATGATATCTTAATGTTTTCATGGCTATGTAAGTGATTTTTTTTGTTTATTTGCTAGTTTTTCTATAGAGAATTACATGTAGTTATATATAATCTTGAAATGTTAAATGTTTTTCATATCATTAATCATTCTGTCATTTTCTTTGGCAGAAATACCCAGAAGTTATTTTTCTGAGGAAGTAATATTCTGGACTACATGATACATATTTGCATATTTGAATCACACAGGGTGTGAAAGATATTCAAATCTGATTGCATTTGATAGATCTAATAGATTTCGGAAGAACATTTCTGATATTTATCTGTATTAGTGTTTTAGGAAACAAAGGATTGAAAGTTCAATAGCATATAGTGATATTTGATTTGGAAATATTTTGTTCAATATGACCTTTCTACAGAATTATTACATTTCAAATTTTCTTTGCTTTTTCAATTTGAAGTGAATTTGTGGTAGATTTGTCCCTCAGTGGGAGATGACTGGTTTTTAAATTACATCAAGTCCAAGTAAATTGCAGTGCTTTTGTTTTGATATATGAAAACTGTGCATGAGTATTCTTGAAAGTGTAATTCTATATTAACAACTTTTTGTCATAGCATGAATTTTCACAAACTTAGTTAAATAGCAGTGACCATAATTTTTTAACATAGGATGAATTTTATTGGATGAGTATCACATGAACCTCAATTCATTACTAAAAACAGATATAAAATAGAGTCTCTAGAAACATATGCAATCATTACCATGGGTCATTGTGTTTACAAGGTGCAAACATTTGCAAGAGGAAACCAGAGTCAAGCAGAGCCATGGTGGTTGCACTGTCTGTTCCTATGTCAATTTAATGGAGGACAATTCATGTTGAAGTCTATACAATGCCATTTACTGCTATTGAAGCATACTAGAGCAATTTAACAAAAAAGTCTTAATTTCTATCCTCTTACTTGCCAGTTACGATTTTAGTGGCCTTTAAGAACTGAAAACTAAATATCCAATGGCCTTCTGGATGATGCATAGTGGTTGAGCAAGGGTATGTGATACATTGTAAAATGAAATGAAGAGGAAATGGATTTTTAGTGACCATGTAATTTAAAATATGTACTGGTCATAAATATATCTAATCTCTGCTTTCTTCAGTTTAACAGCAAACGAACGAAAGTTAAGTATAGTAACTGTGATGTGAGAGCTAAACATGATACACTTGCTCATGACCCTCAGAACCAAACACAAGGAAAGTACTTCATAAATGAAAAGTAAATAAAGAAAAATATACAGTTTTTTTAAAAAAAGGAGAAAAGTGAATATCTAAATCATAAACAATGAAAAAAAATCACACTAAACTATTTTTTTCTTAATTTTTGTTCATTTCTTTTTTCAGTTTGGGTTTTCCTAAAGAGTCTAAAGAGCAACTGAGGACAGATTTTTCTTTTTACTTGTGAAGATGCATATTATTCAGAAATACAAGAGAAAATCACAGAACGAGGAATGTCGTTTTTCTTTTACGGAACTGCCTTTGCTATGTAATAGTGCCAGAGACGACTTGGCATATCACAGAGCTGGAAACTCAGTTTGTCCTTTTAGAAACAAGGGATTTGAATGATTCTTCCATTTACTGTAGTTTTCCTGGGGTTGAATGATATTGAGTTGGATTAAAAGTTCCTTGGAGTATTATAAATGAACGATCAACAAATATGTAAGTATGGGAGAATAGATACATGTTTCATGGAGAAATTTTCTATGAACCTATTTTTAGTATTTAATCATGAATCAAGTACTCAATTAACCCAAATATTTATTCATGTCACTTTATAATACATCGAGTGTTCACTGTCTAGGATATGGAAAGTGTCATAAATATTTAAGGCTAAAATGTTGGAAAATCAAGTGTCAACTAATTAGACTTTTAAGACATTAAAGTGTTATATATGACTATTATACTACTTTATATTTTATATAAAATATATTGTATGTTTTATAGGGTTAGTTAAAACTTTGTGTATCATTTTATCAGTGTCCTATATTATCAGGACAAATTTATCTGATTTTTGTCATAATGGTAAGCCTAAATATTCTTTGATATAATTGACTCAGACTAATGTGATTCATTACTTAATTTTTGTTCCCAATTATTCAGGCACACACTAGTATGACTTTGAATAAACCAAATATTAAATAACAATCAAAATATTTAAGCTTAGATTTATTTATTAAACAATATAAAATGCTACTATTTGAAGCATAGCATCAATAGTGATGAGGCTGTTTTTCCTTATTAAATACAGGTTTAATTATCTTAATTACTCTGGCCTAGTTGCAGCTCCACCATAGAGCATCTACACTGCTACATTGATAAATATGTCCAGGCACCCAATCCTAGCTAATATGCACTCAGATGATGATTTTGCTGAAGAGAGTACTTTATTTCTATCAGAATTTTATATTGATTACTTTGTATATGGAAACTTTCAAACTAAATTATTATGGTATTTTGAAAATATTGTCAGGGAAATGGTGAAATGGAATTAACATTCAACATCTGTATAAATTGGAGTCAGAAAGTGAACAGCATTGATATTGACAGGCAGCTTATCAGTGATTAGGCCTTGAGCACAGAGGAGCATCAGGCATGAGGACTTCAGGCAGATTTGAAAGAAATAACTATAGGTTATTAATCAAATGGTTTGTAAAAGCATTTATCACTTTTGTCTTAATAAAAAGGTAAAATTCTAACTGCAGATTCAGGTCAAAATGGGTGATATCGCTGGGTCATTTGTTCTGAATACATATTTTGATAATGGAAATTATGTGAGTTCCAGCCTCTCCTTTCCAGTCATGGTCTTGGAGGGGACCACAGTGTCCTGACATTTACAGTCCTTCAATGGCAATTACCGCACAGCTAATACATCAATTTAATTAAATTCCTATAGTGACTCATGACATAAAATATCAGAATAAGTTCACTTGCACAGAAATAGACAAGAGATCAATGCAGCAGGCAAAGACAAAATGAATTAAAGAGGAGCTGCCATCCTTGGAAGGACCATGTGAATGATTAGGTTTCTCTTTTCTTTCACTTTTTAGACATAAACTTTGTGGTTTAGATATCACTCATAGAATCTGAACGACAGAGATATTGGACATGTACAAAGATGCCTAAGAATTACTAAAGCAAATGAAAACTGTTTCTTTCTTTCATGTTGTTGAGAAATCAAAGACATGTTTGATTAAATAAAAAGAATTGCAAATTGTCCACTGATTTTGCTAAGTATCATTTGAGTTGGGCAATTTCCGTTGCTTTGCCATTAGTTGTTTAAAGTCCATTAATAAATTGATGCCACTGAGCCCTTGTCATAAACTGCCTATCAAATAAAGTGTATATTGACATGAGAAGAAGTTATGATGAAGGAATTGATAGGTTCTCTCATTTTTTTTTTCTTCACAACTTTGAAGCTGGTCATGGAGTTCCTCAGAAATCCCAAAGGTAAGCTGCAGGGCTTTCTGTTAGTAAAGGCAGCCTGGGTTCAAGTTGTTTTGTAAAGATGGCAAGAGGATGCCTTTCCCCTAGTCCTCTGTGCTGATGAAGCAGGCTAATGGCTACACTGAATGCACTGGGGATTCAGCCACTCTGCTTTTATGTCTGTGTCACTGTTCTTTAAACAACTTTGTGATGTTGTGGTTTTCTCCTTATGGCTCCAATCTTCTTCATCTGTTTTAAGATGGATGCTAATTATGTTTTAGTGGGATATTATCCAATGAAACTGTTTATAAGTCTGTGGTAGAGAAATAATTTCTAGCTTACATTTGTGTTCAATAAATGAGTAATTATTAAAATATAAGAAAATACACTTTTCTGAGCTCGTGTAAAATAAGGCTGTTTGAGAGTTTGTGTGTGCATACGAGTGTGTGTGTCCATGCACACATATACAGATTTACATTTTAAATTAGTTCTGAAATCAACCAGTTAGTTATAAGTGATCAATTTTTCCACATAGATTATACTTTATTACATTACCAAAAAGTACTTGAACCACTCAAACCTTCACAAACAACTTGAAGAATTCAATTGAGATTTCTACTGTGCACCCCTATAGGATACTATAAAAGAAGTAGCAGGGAGATGAAGCAAGTAAGAGCAAGTGTGTAAATAAAATAGAGTTTCACCTTTCTCTTATGGTGTAGGAGGGTTCTTCTGTATTTCTCTTGCTTTCATTGGTTGAATAAAGAAACTGCCTTGGCCTTTTGATACGGCAGCCCTTAAGTGGGCGGAGTAGACAGAATGGAAGGCTGGGAGATAGAAGGCACTGGAGCAGACACCATGCTGCTCCTGCCCAAGATGGACACTGGTTAGAATCTTCTTGGTAAGACCACTACCTCGTGGTGACACACAGACTATTAGAAGTGGGTTGAAGATGTAAGAGTTAGCCAACAAGAGGCTAGAACTAATGGTCAGGCAATAATTTAATTAATACAATCTCCGTGTGGTTATTTTGGGTATAAGCTAGCTTGGTGGCCGGAGCAGGGCGCTGGAACACAGCCTGCATCTCCTCTTATAACACTCTTACAAACAAATTGCTTCCTAATTCAAATTATGATCAATCAACCATAATACAAAAATCAAAATCTAAAGTTTATTCAAGAAATTTGTTTCACTTTGACAACAATATTGACAGACTGCTAAAGTAAACTTTCTCAGAGCATCAGAGCATCCCTCCACTGTCATTAATAAAATAAGAGTGAATTTAAGTAGTTGGACGCTGGCCAATCACAGCAGCTTACATTCAGTCGATCACAGTTGATAGGTCTGTGTTCAAATAAAGCAAACACCAAATTGTAACCAATCAATCCCCTTGTGTATTTCACTTTCCTTTAAGGTCCACAAATGTTGTCCCCTTGTACTAAAGAGCAAAGAGCTAGGACTTCTTTCTTGTTAAGAGGGCCACCTGACTCAAAGATCTTTATTTGCTTAATTATGGTATTCAATTTTTCTTTTTGTGCATGTTTGTGTAGGAACAAGTTTGCTTTGGTGCATTTGTGTGTATAAATGCACATGTATGTGTGTGCGCGAATGTGTGGAGGCCAAAATTTAACACTGTGTGTCTTTCTCAACTATTATCTTGAGGCTCAGCCTCTCCTAGATCTGGAGTTCACTGATTCGTGTAGACTGGCTCAAGAGAAATACTCAAGGATCCTCCTGTGTCCACGTTACCAGTCTTGAAAAGATAAGCCTGATTTTTACTAGATAAGAATGTTTTCTTTTTCCCAGTGTTCCACTTGGCAGTTTTTTTTTTTCTTTTAGGAACTCAAGTCTCGTCTATGCCCTGCCTTGTTTTGCAGAACATCTCTTCCAGAGACTACATCCACATTCTAGGCATCACAGAACTGGTGCACCTGTCATTTTTCCACCAAATTCAGGGTCTTGCATATGGCAGATGAGGATACTGACACATTCTCACATTCAGAGATTCTAAAATAATTATAACGCACTACCTGAAATCAGATTAGTGTCTTATATTAATTTACAATAAAACATATTTGTGTGTTTTAATATAAATGAACCTTTCTTCCAGGAGAACATAATTTTGAAAATAAGGTAATATAAGTAACTGAGATGCAAAATATGTTTACACATTGTATTACATAATATGAAAATGGTCCCATTTATTAATATCATTATAAAAGAATCTTAAAATATTGAGAGTCTGTCAAGTTTTTGGTGATGAAAATAATATTCCAAATTATCTTGAATTTAATTTAATCATTGGCAACAAAGAGTATTGGTTGTTTTCCTGAAGCAAAAAGATCACTGTATAATTTACACTAAAATATTTTCCAATATCCAAATCTGATGATTGTCTACCTTTGATACTTCCTGGTAAAATTAATGCCTTATAAAGTAATAGCCAGTTTATGTAATATCATTTTTAAAAATTTTAAGTGAAGGATGGACATGGTGGTGTAATGCATTTCTTCCCGGCACTTGGGAATAAGAGGTAAGTGGAACTCTGATTCTACATGGTGAGTTACAGTCAAATGGGGAATACACAGTGAGACCCTGTCTCACAGAAAAACAAACAAACAAGCAAACAAGTACTATCATCATAGACAACAAATTTGACTGATATGTATCTTGTATTTCACCACATAAAATACTATATTATATACGACAAAGTCAAATTCTAATAAAGTTAGTATTTTTTAAAATTTCTTATTATTTTTTTTGTCTGGTTGGTTTTCCTAACTGTATGTCTATATAACATATACATTTAGTATCTGTGTGGGCTGGAAGAGGTTGTCAGATCCCCTAGGATTTCAGTTACAAATGGTTGTTAGCCAAAATTTGGTGTTGTGAACTGAACATGAGTTCTCTGCAAGAGTAGCAAGTACTCTTAACTGCCTAGACTCCTCTCTAGCCCTAAATTAATACACTGCAGGCTTCACATAATGTAGAGTAAAACTCTCTTCATATTTATGCATACATATGTGTGCATCATAAAAACAAACTAAAATGATTATAAGTTGAATACTTTGCTGCCACAGCCTTTATTACTAATAAGGAGTTGTCCTGTTACTATCTATACTTTCGGTCATACAATGCTGATATTTACGCAGAGAAAACAGTAAATTTTGCTTTGAGTGTCAAAAGCTTTTTAACATCACAAGTACCTGGTAAAGATCTTGAGTCAATTAAGGAGTCCTTGAATCATTGTTAGTATAAGGGGTATGTATATTTAAAGTATTTTAGAACATGAACCAAGACCTTCCATACAATTTCTACCCTTCCAGGTTAGATTAAGTTTACAAAGGTCCTTTACTTGATTTCCCTTGTGAGTGCCACAAAATATCACGTGCCAGCACCATGACCATATCCTTCAGTTCAGCTTCAGAGATCTAATTCCTATACTGGTCAAACCTTAAGCAAGCCAGAGTCTCACATCAGATAGAAACTCAAGGAAAGAAGCCTATCTGTCAAGTTAACAGACCTAAACCATGAATAATATGAAAGGCCAAGCCTTGACTTGTCTGTCCACCTGAAACACAAACCTAGATGACTCCCAGGATACCTACTTTAGAGCAGTGGTTCTCAGCCTTCTGAACACTGCCACATTTTAATACAGTTCCTCATGTTATGGTGACCCCCAACCATAAAATTGTTCCATTGCTACTTCATAACAGTAATTTTGCTACTGTGCGGAATTATAGTGTGAATATCTCTGTTTTCTGATGGTCTTAGGTGACCCCTGTGAAAGGGTCTTTCAATCTTCAAATGGGTCATGACCCACAGGTTGAGAACCACTGCTTTAAAGGCCCAATCATAAACTTCAAAGGACTCTAAAGAACATACTAGTGAGCAGCTCAAAGAACTTAGAGAGGTTTATATTGAGCACCCGAGTAACACACAACAAAACATAGGCATTTAATGAAATTAAATGATTAAGAATAACTTTAGCGTTGGAAACTGGATGCTGTAGAGATAGAAATATTGAAAAGAACTCAAACACACATGTAGATGGAATTGAAAACATCAATAAATTAACTAGAAGTTTCAGGGGAAAGTCTTATAAGTTGAATGGATTGAGTAAGTGATAAAATGTTAGGGCTTGAAGATGCAGAAAAACTGAATGACTCAATAAAACAATGGGGAAAATATAAAAAAAATAACATTTTGTAGACTTAGCAGGTTGTTCTGTATTTAGGAATATATATTAATAAACATATAATGTATCTATATACATTCTGTGTATTGCATATGTACATATATATAATTATACATAGTATATATGCAAAACTATACATGCATTAAATAACAATACAAAAACATGAATCTGAAAGAAAATAAGGAATTACATATATGTGAAGATTTGAGGGATGAAAGGAAAGTAATAAATATATAATAATATTTTAACTTCAAAAAGTAAAAAAAAAGTATGAAAATACATGAGAGAAACATGATGGAACTTTGGGACACAATTAAAAAATTAAATATTTGAATTATAGTAATAGATAAAGTAGAATCCCTGTTTAGTGCCATAAAATACATGGATCTTTATCAGAATCAAAGAAAAAATACTTCCTCATGTTAAAAATTCTATAGCCTTCTTATATTTGACAAAGATGTCAGAACCACACTGGAGAACACACAACATCTTCAATAAATTTTGAAGATAAAATTGGATAGACATATGTAGAAGAATGAAATCAGACACAAATCTATCACTCTGCAAGACCATCTTCTTTAAATTGATTAAAAACCTCAAGGTAACCTTGATACTCTCAAGACAGCACAAGCAATACCTGCATTACTGTATCTGTTCAGTAATTAGAGCTAACAATTGGAAAAATCAAACTTCATAAAAATAAAATTTTTGACAAAAAGGAAACAATGAACAGTATAATAATTAAGCTCACAGAATTGTAAACAATTTTTTGCCAGCTCCATATTGAATAGGTGATTAATATCTATAATACAAAAAAACCCTCTAAAAACAAGCGAGAAACTGAGTTGATTAAAAAATGGACTATCGATTTTGACAAAGGGCTCTTAAAAATCTATAAATGGCCAAGAAACACCATAAAGGGATTGGGAAAAGGAAATTTAAACTACTTTGAGACTTTTAGCTTATCCCCCATTAGAGTGCCCAAGATCAGAAAAACAACTGACAACATTATGCTAACATGAGATTGCAAACAGGTGCAGCCATTCTTCAAATATTTGTAAAGAATGCTGAACAGCCTAAAAGTACATCTCTATGACCAAGCTATTCCACTCCAAAGGACTTAATGTATTCTACTGCAAACATGCTCACGGACTTGTATATTGCTTCTCTATTCACAATGGCTGGGAAATGGAACCAACCTAATTGTCCTTCTATTGATGAATAATTAATGAAAATATAGTACATTTATTTATTTATTTTTAATTATTATTACAAGAAAAATTTACATTTACTCCCCTTGTTCGCGGCCCTCCCGCTCCCCCCCTACACCACCGCCCTCCCTCTGCTTCCTTAAGATGGGGCAGGATACCCTGCCCTATGGGAAGCCCTAGGCCCTCCCCCCTCCATCTCGGTCTACGAAGATGTGCCTCCATATAGAATAAGTTCCCAAATGGCCAATACATGCAGAAGAGATAAAATCAGAAATGAAAAGGGGGACATAACCACAGACAATGAGGAAATTCAGAGAATCATTAGGTCTTACTACAAAAACCTGTATGCCACAAAGCTTGAAAACGTAAAGGAAATGGACAGTTTTTTAGATAAATACCATATACCGAAATTAAATCAAGACCAAGTGAACAATCTGAATAGACCCATAAGTCATGAGGAAATAGAATCTGTCATCAAAACCTCCCAACCAAAAAAAGCCCAGGACCAGATGGCTTTAACGCAGAATATAGTACATTTATACATGAAGATTCTATTCAGCGCAGTGAGACTCAATTACAAAACTTGCAGGAAAGTGAATGGGTCTAGAAAATATTATACTGAGTGTGGTAATTTAGACACAGAAAGATAAACATGAAATGTTTTCTCTGTAAGTCCTAGCTCTGAATCTGTAGATAGAACTAACTACAGAAACCAGGAAAGCAGGAACACACTGCGAGTATTGGGGAGAGAAAGCCCCAGAGAGTTGAATAGTAGGGCATAGGTTCTAAGGAGGTGTTGGTTAATTTCAAGACCTCCGTAAGACCGCCCTGCCTACTGATTACATTACCACTGCAGACATTTTCAACATGATATTTCTGTTCTTCACAAACTCCTGAAACACAAACATAGAACAGATTATCATGTGATGAGCAAAGCAGTATCTTCATGCAGCCCAGGAGCTAAGTTGAATTGGAAATCATCCACATATGCTAAGGTGAAGCCTGTCTGTTCTGAATGGATCACTGATGGCTCATCACAGTGGCTTTGATACTCAGTACTGCACTCAAATTTTTTAAAAAAAATGATTCATTGAAGCTAAAAAGGCCTTCATTGTACAGGGTTCTTTCTTTTTGTCCTTTATGGTCATAAACTCAACTCAATCAAATTGTCAAAGAGCTATATACCGTCACATGGATGATGAGGTAAGAATCTGGGTTGATTCATTTCTGAAAACAAAGGGAGTGAAAACTTCACTATTCAGCATTTAGCAATATATGAACAGAAAAGCAATCAGAGTTTTCTTGCAAGAAATTGTTCACTGGAAACATGAAGCCCCAGACTGACTTTCTCCTTCAGTTAATGTTGCTATAATTGAGCCCAGTGTCAACATTTTGGAGGTCCACTCTCTTTAGCAATATGTTGGATGACATTATTTGATAAATTTAACTAATGGATAACAAAACTATATTATGCTGAATCAGTCTTTTAGAAATTCTTTACTCAGTTACTTCCTTTTTTCCAAGCACATGGATTTTTTTAAATTTTGCTCCTTCAAGTTTTTAGATAACATTTTTCTTTTCTTTTTTTTAAAGGAGGACTGTCTGTTTCTTTAAAAAAAAGTCTTATGAGATACAATTCATATCATAAAAATAGCCAGTTTGAAATCTATGTTTCACTGATTTCTAATGTATTTAGAATTGTTCAATGTTATCATTGGAATTTAACTTTAAAGCAGAAAAGTAAATTCTTTAATGACTAGTTTCTACCTGTACTCCCATCTCTCCTTCAAACTTCATCCCTGTAATAACTAATATTCTCCTTGTGACCATGACTTTGCTTTTTGTCAATATTTCACCTACATAGTATGCCCAAATAAGTGATTTTCCACAACTTAATTGTTTCAACTGGGATATATTCAAGGTCTACTCTTTTTGTAGCATGCATTAGTATTAGAGTTTTCAGTGCTGAATATTTTTCTTTAGCACTCTAATAAATATACCTCCCCGATAGATAACATTTTGCTGTATTCTATACTATTAGTCATCTCTCAATGTATAGGCCATTTTCAACTTTACTCATTATGAACAATATTAGCACTTGAATTCTTTCACTAATTTTGGGGAAAACATATGTTTTAATAGAGGTGTGGGATTTCAGGATCATATGTAACTTCTTGAAAAAGCTCTTGAGGAACTATCCATCTACTTCCATGTTCCCTTTGCATCAACAGCCTATTCAAGTACCATTTCTTTATAATGCTTTCTGGTGTCTGTGACTACACTCATTCTAGTGGATGTGTCATGACATCTTTTGGTTTTGATTTCAAACAGCAAATAGTTTGGTGTTTTTCAGGTGTTATACAAATATTCTGTGTCCTGAAGAAATGTTTAAGGTTTTTGATTTTCATTTTTTCAATTAAATTATCTTTTTCTTCCAAATGAGTTGTTAATAATTCCACAAAACTTCTGATATAGGCTTCTTTATAGGTTTCTTGTCAGATATTTGCAGTTACACTCATCTGTTCTCTGGATTTTTTACTCATTTTCTTGGTGGTCTCCTTTAACGCTCTGAGGATGCTAATTTTTGATTGACACTTTGTTACTATGTATGCAGCTAAGCATATGTTCGGTGGTCTGCATGCAGATATCTGTACTTGTATGGAGGCTGGAGGTCAAAGTTGGGTGCTGCTTCTCCACAACAGTCCGCCTCTGTTTTCAAAACATGGTTTCACCTTTACCTGGCAGGGTTTGCTTTCTCCCTGGGAAAGAACTCATAGTCTTATAATGCATAGCAAATATTTTACCAATTGAAAAAATCTGCTCAGTCCCATTTTTTTTATTTCTATGAAGTTCAATTTCTTTTCCCTTTTCTGGTCCCTTAGTTTGCTCTTGGTATTATACCCAGTAATTATTTACTTTTTTGGAGTTCTTAAAAATTTGCTTCTCTGTTTTATTTTTCCTGAGGAATTCTATAAATTTAGCTTTGATACTAACATTTGTGACAAATTTTTATTTTATTTACTTTTTATGGTGTATGATAGTAGCCAAACAAGTCTAAAAATTAGATAAGCATTTCTTATACAATAATTAGTTTAAACATTTATTATACTGACTGGTATTTTAAAGATTTTTGGACATCATTGTCTTTATAGTTCACATGATGCTAGTTTTGTAGACATGTTTGAAGAGTTTATTTGTTTAGAATCTGGGTATGTCTCCAACCTGGAATTTCTAAGGAACATTTTCTGCCTTTACATGTATAAGTAGAATATTTTCCTGTTTCACTGAATGTTTCATAATTTTTATTACAAGTTGTTTATTTTCTCTAATATATTATAGGTATGTTGATATACAAATCCCTTACTTTTTAGTTATGGTGTGACTGAACTTTTGTTATAATTACAGTTGTCCTTGTGTTTCATGCTTCTGCTTGTCTTGGATTGATTTTTTTAGCTTTTGTTGTTGGTGGAGATGACAACGTAAGTTATGTGTGTTTGTATGAGTTTATGTATACTATGTCTGTGCAGGAGCTTACAGATATCAGGTGGTGTTGAACTCGCTGAAACTGGAACTAGAGGGGGAATGTAAGCTACTTGATGTGGTGCTGGGAACCCAAACAGAATCTTTCCCAAGAGTAGTAAAAGTACTCTTAATTACAAAGTCATCTTTATTGTCCCAAGAATTTAGATATCATATTCCAAGAAGTATGTTTCACGGAGATTGTTAGATTTGCTTTTCGGTTCTTTCATCCCCTTGTCCACCTAATCATCTAGCATCTAAAGATATAGATACAGATGCATGTGTTTTATTAGGGTTTTTGTTTTTAGACCTCTATTCTCTAATTGTTACCTCAACAATGGCATAATTTCGTGCTCAGCAAATGATTCATCAGGTTTCCTTAAATGCCTATTTTGTTTGTTTACCAGCATCTTCCCAGATGTCTAAACTTCTAGAATTTCAAAGATATCCTTACTTGTTACTTTTTCTTTTATTGGCTAGCATGTCAACAAGATACCAACTATTGATGTCTCCTTTCCTTGTGTTTTTTAGTTTGGACTCAGTATTTTAGATAACCCAGGAAGCTAGAGAAATCAAAGTTTCCTGTAGTCATCTGGTTCTCCAGGATTTATTTTTCACATTCTTCCAATCAACCTGAGACTTGGGTGGCTGAGAAGCTGCTATATTATTTCTGTTGCCCTGATGATAGTCCTGGGGGTGGAGTGGAGTGAGCACGGAGATCCTTTATGTACAACTGAGTTAAATTCTAAATCAAACAAAATTGTCATAACATGCTGGCAACGCAGACTTTACAGGGAGTTGTAACACCAGGCAACACACTGTCTCCTGTTTATGGACAGTGCGTAGTAAATCTCCGGAAAAACCTAAGCCTCCCCTTTCACAACCAGTTTGTTGGCTTTTGCTGCCCTATTGCAGACCTGGAAAAGGATAAGGAACTAACTAAACTGGCCTGAAGAAAAATATCCTGAATAGTTTTGTTTACAAATGTTCTGTAAGTGATGTTAAAAAGATGATATATACTTTGTCCATTAACTTTTGTTAATTTTTACAGTTTTAAGATGTAGCTGTTTGTCCATATTCTTACATTTTTTTCTTGAAGGTCAAGTTTGAAGTGATTGTCAGTCTATCATTCCAGATGGTATGCTGTAATTGCCTACATATTTTCTTCTCTGTTACTTCCTTTCTCATTGTCCATTACTCATTTTCTTTAAATCTGAATGTTGAAGTAAAATTTATAAGCTTCTTTTGTAGGAGACAATTTGTTTCTTACCAGCTGCCCTGACTCAAAATAATTGCTTAGAAACTATATTATTTAAATCACTGCTTGGCCAGTATTGCTAGTTAATTTTTAAATCTCTGGTTAACCCATTTCTAATCATCTGTGTTGCCATGTGGCTGTGGCTTACTGGCAAGGTTCCACCTGGCGTCTGTCTCTGGCAGGGCTACATGGTGTCTCTCGACTCAGCCTTCTTTCTTCCAGCATTCAGTTTAGTCTCCCCACCCCCAACTCTACTGTGCCCTACCACAGGCCAATGCAGATTCCTTACTCTTTAATCGATGGTATTCACAGTATACAGAGGGGAATCTCAAATCAAACTTCAAAATATGAAAACATGATAACTATAAGTTTTACTTCAAAATTGGATCTCCAGTTGCTGTGCTCTTTCTTGGGGACAACTATGAATTCTTCCACTCTCAGCTTTCCTTAGTTGCCAGTTTTTCTTTTTCTAGGTTTGAAGACATGTAGTTCTCCTCGTTCATTTTAGCATATTTATTGTTTTTGTGCTTTGCTTGGTTCATGTTTAGGTAGTCATGGACGTGAGACGTTATGGCTATAGCTTCTGACATTAGTACAGACAGATTATTACAGCAAGCTACTGGATTCTCTGAATCTTAAAACCTTTCTGCCCTTTCTTCTACGCATATCCCTGAGCCTTAGTTATGGGAGTTGTTTTGTGCATGTATCCATTTATTGAGATTCTTATCTATTGCATGAGGAGGAGCGGGCTGTGTCCCACCATTTAGCTCCCAGTGAGGGCTGGCCACGTTCCCAGTGCCTGGCTAGCTTACACCCGAAATAACCACATAGAAGTTGTATTAATTTAAACACTGCCTGGCCTATTAGCTCTAGCCTCTTATTGGCTAACTCTCATACATTAGTTTAAGGCATATCTAGTAATCTGTATATCACCATGAGGATGTGGCTTACAGGCATAAGTGTCTATCTTGGGCCGGAGAAGCATGGCATCTGCCACACTTCCCTTCTCCCCAGCATTCCATTCTGTCTACTCTGCCTACCTGATTTCTGCCCTATCAAAAAGCCAAGGCAGTTTCTTTATTAACCAATGAAAGCAACCCAAATACAGAAGGACCCTCCTATACCACATATCTTTGCATTTTGTTGAGCATGGTTTTCTGTAATGTGTTCTATTGTAATGAGACATTTCCTTCATGACGGGTTAATACTACACTTATCTGTGGATATAAGGGCAAAGATTTAAAATGCAGTTGGGGATTATGCTCATTTAGGAAAGTGATATTGTAGGTTCTCCACCAAGATCCATGACTTCCCAAGCCTTGGGTAGTTGGTTAGGTTTCTAGTACCAGGCATGATTTCCCTCTTATAATTCACTAAAATCCCATTAGAGAGTTGTTTATTACTTCCAAGATATTGTTTCAGTTTTTCTGTTTTTGTTTATTTTATAAACTTGATATTTGGACTGGTTGTGGTAACATATGTCTTTAATCCTAGAACTCTAGAGTAAGAGTCAGGTGGATTGCTATGAGTCAATATTGACCTTGTCTTCATAACATGTTCCAGTGTAGTCAGTGCTACATAGTGAGACCCTCTTGTGCAAAAGATGCTTTTGTCATTATGATTTTATTCATAAAGTTGACTTCATATATTTTATATAAATATATTATTGTTTGAGTTCTATTATTTTTAACATTTCATAGCTATTGCTTTTCTCTATATATTTGTCATTTAGTTGCTACTGACTTCTATAATTAGTTTTTGGAAAAGAGCAAATTCTATGGAAATATTCCCTTGCTAGTCTTTGCAATCTGAATTCCAGATGGAATAAGAACTACATCTATTAAATTTTAACAAATACATTTATATAAATTCTTATACATATGATAGGATGATTCAATTTTATTGAATTAAATTTAGAACAATAAATTTACATTATATGTTTTATTTACATTATACCGTTTGCATAAAATCAGTCAGTGAATCATAGCTGGAGAACACATCTTCAATTAATTATGCAGTAATAAAGTCCTCAATATGCATTATCATTTACAATTGTAATTTGCTACATGATACAGATGAGATGTAGCAATGAGGAACATAATTGCCTTTTTAATGCTGTGGTAGGTATGCTATGGTCATTAATTATCAACTTGACTAATCATTATTGGTGGCAATTAATCTTTGCTCTAATAATTATTGCTGATGAATATACATGTTTGCCCCCCATTACCTTTACCATTGCATGAAGATGATGTATGCAATTACTAAGTTACACATTGCCTAAACCAGAGCTCGATTATTTTGTATGGTAAAGCTTTTCTGTGAGCACAGAAAATTTTCATTAAGCTAAAAAAAAATTGATGTAATGATCTTTTTGAGGTGGTAAGGTTGTCCTGTCCTCTGCTCTGGTATTTTTTTTATTTATCATTTAGTATTTAGAAAACCTCTTGCTGCCTTAAAAATGAAGTTATTAATAACTGATGATGGAAGTTACAAACTATTCCAATACTAGATCAGGATTGAGTATAATAAAAGGTTATTTATTTAGGGGTAGACTCAAAGATCCCAGTCCTCTGTATGAATGAGGAACAGGAACTAAACCCAACAGCTGGAAGGGAGAGTCAGCATGTGCTTTATGTTGACATTTAAAGTATAAGAGGCTATGCCCAAGTGGGCTGATATCTTAAAGACTACTGGCTGAAGGAGTTCCTACAGCATCACCCCACTTTTTTTTAAAAAAATAAAACAGAGTTCTAAGCTTAATATAAAACCATATATAATAAGAACATATCAAATTTAAAAATTAAAATTATAACCAGCAGAAACAATATTAAGCAAAAAGCATAAGCTAAATGTTTCAATAGTCATCCTGTCCTAATGAATCTATGTCTTGTATTAGAAATAGCTTGGGCAAGTCATGAAAGGAAGGTAGCTATGACGATCTGGTCTTCACACCCATTGAAGACCTAAGAAAGAAAATAATACTATTTGAGTAATCAGGAAGTACAACCAAACAACTTCCAAAATGTGCAATAAATGACAGAGACAACTGAGTACCTGGGTAGTCATCCAAAGTCTCATTTGCAACATTGGAGCAAACAACTTTGACCAAGGCCTAGAGTAAGTGAAGGACCATGTTCAGAGGTGGAAAAAAATTCAAAACCACCTCACCTTGTCTTGGCAAGATTTGACAGTCTTTGTTCTTGTGTCCTGCTTGTCCTGATTAGACACCATGCATTTTGTCAGTGATTGAGGCATGTGCAGTTCATTGCCCAAAAAGGCCAGTTTTGCCAAGAAAAAAACAAGCTCCAAGTGGAGTGTCTTTGGTGCTCACCATTCTCCCCAGAATAGATCAGTGCTGCCAGGAGCAAATGTGTCAGTGTCAACAGAACCCTAAGTTATTTAAATACCATATTCTATAGCTCTTTGAAGTGGTTGAAGATTACCTATCTATAAAACAATCTCTATGTAGCTAAAGAACGAAACTAAGTCATAATATCAAATAAATGAATGTATCAGAAAAATCATATAAGCATTGCAGAATATCATCCACATAGAAGCAAAATGTTTGTTATTAATTCCTGGATGGTAATATTGCCTGCCATTGTAAAACTTTCAGGTTTATTGATTTATTTATTAATCAAATAGTTACCTTTGTTATGAGATTTCAGTAGTTTGTTGTAAGTAGGCGGGTGTTGCAGTTGCAGCCACATGGTGGTGATGGAGGTGAGATATGACTGGTGACAGCACAAACAGTCCTGTGCCACTTTGGTGATGCACGCTGGTCCCTGGTTGAAAACTGACAAATATGCTTTGTTCTTTGCTTACGAATAATTGAATCAATTCCATACACAAAGAGAGGCTTTTTATTTTTTGTTAGTTTGGTTTTTGATTTTTTTTTAAGTTGCCCAGAGCTCATGAGCAGGGAACACAAACCGGAAGCTGCAGAAGTGCCACACAAATTATTACGTAACAGGGAAAGTGGCAGGGCTGGGAAGCATGCACAAGCCTGTGAAGTGTCCAAGTTGCCGTGCTTAGCTACACCATGGCGGGCTTTTTGGGAAAAACAGTAGGTGAAATCAGCCATGTGGGCAAGAGTGGGAGGCCTTCTGGGCTGTGTACCTTTTGGGTTCTTAGGCCAATATACCCGGTAGGTATGGAGGTGGGATTCACATTGGGTGCCAGATGATGATGGAAGTTACAAAATGATCCCACACTAGTTCAGAATTGAGTATATTAAAAGGTTATTTATTTAGGGGTAGTCCCACAGATTACAGTCCTATGCATGAACAGGGAACCGGAACTGAATACAGCAGCTGGAAAAAAGAGTCAGAACAAACTTTATGTTGGCATTTATAGTGTAAGAGGCAACGCCCAAGAGGGACTGATATATTAAAGGCTATTGGCTGAAAGAGTTCCTACAGCAAATAACCATTCTTCAAGATATGGGTGAATATAATATTGGCATTGAGCAAACTGAAGAAAAAGAAAGGTATGAAATGATGACTCTTAAAAATTCCTCAGAGTGTAAACATGCTTACTACTTTCAATTCTAACTAACTGCTGACTTAATTCCTTGAAATCCATAAAAAGGAGGATGGACATTCTGCAAATTGTCCTCTAAAAAATAATGCAAATGCTGCGAAATGAATCTCTCTGTCTGTCTGTCTGCTGTCGGTCTGCTGTCTGTCTGTCTGTCTCTCTCTCTCTCTCTCTCACACACACACACACACATACACACACACACAAGCACACACACCACACACTACATTATATAAAGATATTAAAGTTTTAAAATGTCAACATGGTAATTCCTTCTTTTCGTGTTATCATTGTAAGAAAGGCAGATTGTACTTTTCTACATCCCCAGAATAATAACAGTATCAGGTTACTAAAAATGTTCAATAAAAATCTTCCTCATGAAGAGTTAAATAGTGGAGTGGGAAAAATATTTGGTATAAGTGAGAAGTTACTATAATATAGCCAACTAACTTTCATTCAAATAATTTATCTTGTATCATGGATCATTGAAACACTGTCAGAGAGCTGCAATGGCACCAGCGGAAAGAGCCTCTAACATGGAACTCACAATATTTGCAGGATTGTTGTGGTAGTTATCAAGTAGAATTTGAATCATCTTATAGACTTAACTGGACTTCTAAACTTTTGTCATAGGATTTTGGTCATTAATCTAAATAAAGTTTCAAGAAGATTAAGGATAGGAAATTATTTTTTATAGTTAACAGAAGGCTGGGAAATGGTTAAGCAGTTAAGAGCACTGCCTATTCTTCCAAAGGTATTGAGTTCAGTTCCCAGCAACCACATGGTGGCTCATAATCATCTGTAAAGAGATCTGGTGCCCTCATTCATTCCCATCAACATAGACCATGAAACCCAATATGGACAAGTTCAACAGAACTGCCATATATGGGCTGCCCATGCATGCTTCAGCATTACCAGAGCATAACTTTCATTCATTTTCAAGTAGCTGTTATATATCATTTTAATTATTTTTATCAAATATATACATTTCAAATACTACAGAAAAATAAAATTATACAACAAGACAATGATAAATTCAATTGCAAAAATATTAAAGATAAATTTGGCTAACAATAAAAAATTTACAGAATAATTCCTCTCTAATTATTTGTGAGTAAAGTCTACTGGAGTTCACTTTTATCTTTTCTGACATATTTACTTTTAGTCAAATTGACATTCCTTTTTTTTAACCATGAACAAATGTATGAAGAGAAAAATGTTTCTGACCTAGTCACCTAAGAAGTCCAGGTCACCCTAGAAATTATGCAAATAAGAATTTTACCATGGTTTATCAGTATTGGTGGTTTATTTATTTTAATTTTTTGTACATGTAATATACCAACCACTTATTCCAATTTGGGTGTCTTTTACCACTTGATCAAGGATAACTTTCTGGATTATGCTAACTTATACTGGTTACAACATTAAAATTTTCTATTCTATTCCTTCCCCCTTCAGCTTTGTTGTGATTAGAGGGGAGAGGGGTGCGTGTTGTTTGTTCCCCGCACCCAGCTTCCAAGCCCCCAGCTGCTGGCCTGCTCAAGCGGCTGGCTGCACCCGAAATAACCACATGACAAACTGGATTCATTTAAACTCTGCCCGGCTTATTATCACTAGCCTTTTC
>JAQHUG010000219.1:408412-429894 GCA_028555095.1 Dicrostonyx torquatus
TATAAATATTGGCAACCCAGGCAGAGAGCTCTCTCTCTGCGTGGATCGCCGACCTGTCTGGCTTGTCTGCATCAACAGAGGAGCCCTTTCCGGTACTGTACCTGTGCCCTTTCCCAAATAAATTTCCACACAGCTTCACATTCTTCCTTTATCACAACTGAACAAAAGCTCATGACTTGGCAAGTGCTAAAGATTTATCTATTTATTAAATTCTACTCACAAGGATAAAACTCTTGAAATATTACAGCTCATTTTCAAGAATGTCCTTGGGATGGAAAGCAGATATATTCTTTGTCACATTACATTTGCAGACCATGTAGGTCACTGTCATAAAGCAGCCACCAGAAAAGTTAAATGAAGCTACATTATGCAATAGACTTTTTCATTTTTAGAGACATATACATTTATATAATACATGACTATAAATTGTGATGTTAGGACTAAGGATTTTGTAGAGTGATGGCTAAAGTTCTTAAGTTATATAATTGTTTGGAGATGGCAGAACTGTGATTTTGGTGGTGCTGGTAGGGGTGGTGGTGTGTGGGAATATTTGGAGAAATAACAGAATTTTCATGTCTACTGATGAACCAATTTACTTTATTAAGATTAAGAGTTGAAATATATATATATATATATATATATATATATATATATATATATATATATATTAATACCCATCTTCTTTGTATGGCATCTATTGTGAATGTAGTTGAATAAAGCTAGAAATTTAACTGGAATGATGATACAGGGGAAACTGGGATCTCCTCTTAGGGTCTTAGTTACATTAATAAAGTAATTTAAGAATGTACTCAAATGGAAACATAAGGGGAATTTTAACAGGGCAGAGGAATTATAAGTTCAGATATTGTCAAGAAAAGAATGTAGGAAAGAAAGGAAAAAGACATGCCATTTATGTTGGCATGGAGGCAGATACCTGGCTAACAGTCATACACTTGGTAGGAAGGGAAGATTTAGATAAAGAGTAAGGAAACATAAAATGTGGGAAATGCCTAACATTTTAAGGAAAGCTTGGTTAGAAAATAGCAAGAAAGAAGAAAATAAAAAGTAATGATTTCATGATTAATTCAAAACAGGCAGACTTATGACTGTGGCCCTTAAGCTACTTTTCTAGGGGCAGGAATTCTGAGAAGTAACAGTGTAGTATCTCATTAAAGATGAATTATTCTGTCTATAATTTTAGCAAGTCCTAATATGAGCCCTCTTCCCTAAGGGTAGTTTTTAGGCAGTGTAATTGAGCTATCCCAACTGGATGTCTGTGACCAGTCTCCACCCAAGCCAGAGATTACAGTCTCTAACTGGCAGGTTTTAGTTTCTTGTTTTGTTTGTTTGTTATTTTTCCTGTTTTATTGCTATAGTTAAGTGTCATTTGACTTTAGAATAATTGCCACCAGTACAGTGTGAGAAAATACAGAATATTAGTGAATCTTAGAATGATGCAAATCAAGACTAGATTTTTATATTTTTTTCTTGATATCCGTCTCTCTAAAAGTGAGGTAACAATAGTGTAAATGTTAATGTAGGGTTGTATAAAAATGGTTGTATTTAGCATAAATAAATACAAAGCATGAAATCTTTTATAAGAATGTCTCAACTTATAGTATTCCTTCAATGAGGATTTATGGTTATCTATGATGCTATCTATTTCTTTTTCTTTTTGTATTTACTTTTAGGTTTGGCTACTTACCTAAAAGCAAAGTTATGTAAACATAGTTTCCAGGATATATTATTATTTACTGGAATGGGTCACATTTTTAGATATATTGGTACTTTCATGGTTTCTTTCTTTAAAAGGTAGATTCAATCTTAAATTCATATTGACCATGCCTCATTTTCCAGTTATTACAGTGGGAGTTGGTATAAATATTGTAGAAACAGAAGTAAGAATTTTGCCTTCACAGAAGTTACAATTTAGTGAAAGTGGTAGATCTGAAAGCCAATACCTGTCTTGTTTTACATTAATGATCGTGTGAAGAAGAGAACATGTGGCCATGAGAACCAAATTGATAGTAGAGACATTGAAGAGCTAGACAGATGGCTCAATGGTTTAAGAATATTTTCTAACTTCATAAAGGAACTAGATTTGGTTTGCACTACCCACATCAAGGAACAAGCAAATACCTGTAACTCTAATTGCAGGGGATTTAATACCCTCTCTTGGCATTTGTGGATGCCTACATAAACATGGTCCACATATATTTATTTAGGCCTACACATATATACATAGTATTATAAACAAAATGAATGTTTAAAAAGATTAATGATGAAGAGTAAATAGGAACTATCCTACAAATAAAAGTGATAAAAGGGAAATATTACACACATATGAACCAGAATGGTAAAACCTTTAATGTAAAACAAACTTTGTCTGTTTAAGAGACTTACACTATATTTTTATTTTGAGCAAAAAAGCAGAGTAGATTTGAAATGTAAAGGAAGTGATGGTGGAGAAGCGCAGAAAACAAGTTCATGAGTAGGTTTATATAACATTTTGAATAACTTAATTCTTGTTAGGGAAAAAAGGAAGTCACTGAGGAATATCAATAGCATAAGGGATAATGTCTACTTCTTAGCAAGAATTCAGAACTAAGGGAATTGATGGACCAAGGTCAACAATGATACCAAGGGGAGAATAAAAGAGGTTATCACAGTAATTTAAGTAGAGAAAGCATGAATATGTGGACCAAGATGATGACAGAAAAAATAGGCATAAGCAAAAAGATTTGAAATCGAGATTGCATTAACAGAACTGGCAATCACATACTTATCATGCTCCACTTCTTTACTCTGTGTTATTTAATGTGGAAGACATTTAGCACACACAAAACTACTCTCAGTTACGTACTACCATAGTCGTTCTGTTTGATGAACTAGGGAGTAGCACATTTACAGTATTTACAACTTGACCTTACCACTGCATGGAAGAGCTGTGTTTTATACACAAATTTTCTAGTTCTGGAGATCAAAATATGCAGCATAAAACTACTCTGCATATCCAAACTACAGCCACTATGATGGATTTTGCAGTTGTCTTTCCAGCACTGTGTCAGGTGTGCTAAATTCATCTAGTTTCATCTCAGAATGAGTATGAACCCATCTGAGTTTTCTTTCATTATATTGTGTCTTCATATTCTGATTTAACCCCAATCATAGTGTCCAAAAAGTTGGCCAACTTATTACCAGGGTTGATTTGTAGTTACCAGGAAGGAGTAAAAATCGGGCTTCCCGCCTTGGTGAGTCAAGTCTTATTAAAATTTTAATGTCATTTAGTTTTAATATTATATAAGTACCATACTTAATACATAGTACCAATCATGCAAATATTTGGGTTTCCCACATATAATTTCCTATACCAACATTTGAGGCAGTACTTCATTCCTATTATAATATAATATAGTTCCTGTAACATTGTCAGAAAATGGGGAAGATCTCCACTTTGCTGTGTTAGCTGTTCTTCCTCAGCAGATAAACTATTCTCTGCACTAGAGCTGAGGCTGTCTTTCCCATTTTCTGACATAGAGGTTATCACTATCTGGTATTGTGCCCAAAAGCGTGCAGACTTTGGTGCTAGCCTTGGTCCTGCACCAGATTCCAAAATTCCCCCTGGTACTCCTGACATTTCCTTTCCATCCCTATGTAACTGCTCTGCCGATATTATGGACCAGTGAGTCTCCTCCTCCTGTATTTCCTCAACTATTTATTTAGCCATGGTGACCTCTGGCATCACTTTCACTTTATCAATAAGCAAGGCATTGCGGACCGCCTGGCTGAGCTGGTAGTATTTTTATTACTGTGGATTTACATGTAGTGACCGTATTTAGTACTTAACAATTTCATTAAGTTATCCATTGAAAATGTATATGAGCAGATAAATTTATTAGCAATCCTGCTTTGCTCTAAAATGTACTATTCAGAACCATGCATATGAATGAACCTGATTCTCATAAAATATTACAATTGCTTATTATCTTTCTGATATATGACTGACATCAAGTATGGTTGCAGATTGAGATAGATAATCTCGAGAAATGTCGATAAACCAATATTATTAGAAGTATGAAAGCCTTAATGTAGTAAATATTTAAGATAGTCACAGATTGATGTTATTGAATTGCTTCCTAATTAGAATTCAATAATAGGTCTTTATATACAAATTCACTGCAGTGAAAAGGTGACCTCAAAATTATGTTCCCAAAAAGGAATATTAAAGATTGATTTAATAATTCCACTTACCTTTATAAAATGTATAGACTTATAGCCATTAAACTGGGTAGTTACTCATTAGAACTGTCTCTTTCCAAGTAATGTTGGTATTTTCTTTGTTCCCAATTTGTGTCCATGTTGAAAGAAGCATTTATAATATTTCCTCAAAGACTTCCATAATTATTCTTGTCAATGATAACATTTCCTTACCCAAATACCTTTTGAAATGTAAAAACACATCCTATTCATATATATTTTATCCTTCCTTGCTACTTTACATGAAGTCTCTCATTCTTATTTTAATGACAAGTCCCCAAGTTTTGTAAGTGTCCTCAAGCTTTGTTTGGATGCACCAACAGAAAACTGCAGCCCTAAATGACAAACACAAGGTCAGGTCATCAAGCAGTTTGAAATATAAACATAAATGTTAGATGTTGGGTCTCTTGAGGACAGGCTTTTGCACCCCTCAACAGGTGGTGGCACATGCCTTTAATCCCAGCATTGGAGAGGCAGAGGCAGAGCTCTGTGAGCTCGCGGTCAGCCTGGTATACAAGAACTAGTTCCAAGAGAGTCTCCAAAGCTACAGAGAAACCCTTTTTCTAAAAACCAGAAAAAAGCTCAGTTCATACACACTTTCAATGGATGGCTGAAATACAATTTGCTTAGTATTAAAGTATTAAAGTTAGTAAAATTGTGTGACACTAGCTATCAACATGTTATATATAATGTTTTTATATACAATTATATATATATATATATATATATGATTTTGTATTTATAAAATTGGGGAGATACATATATATGTGTATCCCAGTTCTGAGTTTTCTCTCTTTCTGGTATACCATCAGTTAGCATTTTACCTGAAATCTCATCAGCATGGACGTTAATATCTTTAATTTGTCAAACAGATTTTGTAGGTTTTCTTCCTTATGGTATCTAGATCTGAAAGGATTTTAATCTGTGCATTTGTTCTGAGAAAATCTACTTTATTCTTCCAATTGCTTAGGATTTGTCTACTGGCAGCCATGGAAGCCCTCAAGGAGTCATTTACTTCTGCGGTTTAGTGTGCGGAACAAATTAGTACTTCCCAAAATAATACCAATTAAACCAATGTAAAAAGTTAGTGTCTATGCTCATCTCTTGAGACTCGTTACGACATCCCTCTATAGGGCTGCCACTCAAGAACAATGCTTTTCAGTTGGCATAGTTGTGAGACTTTTATTCTGTGCAGCTAATGATTCTTTTGCTAGATGCCGTCTGCTGTCACAACTTTTCAAGAAGGCTTCACTTTTTTATTGTGTGACAGTTTCACATATTTTATATTGATGTTTAGTCATTTTATTATCTATAAGCATCCCTTCAGTCCTCTCCCTCTCCACTGTAATGCTTCCTCCCAACAAAAGTCTCTCTTTTGTATCTTCTTTCTTGTTTGTGATTCAACTGCCTGAATGTGTGTGGGAAGTTATTTAGGGGTGCAAGAATAATTTACCACTGACTATGCCACTGGCAAAAATGACAAACCTCTCTCCCAACAACTGTTAATTACTAGTAGTCCTACTAAATTTACTTGTGCTTATGCTACTGGATACATGTTTGTAGATATACCATACATATGTCTTATTTTATAACAAGTATGAATTCGGTTTTTGAAGTGCTGCCAAAAGATTGCTGATATATTAATATTTCATACATAATGTTTGTATACAACGTTCAAACACCACATGTGATATGGAGAAAAGTAATGTGCTAACTTGTTAACCATTCCACACTTTTACATTAAAGAAATGACACTGTGATATAACTATCGGAGGATACAAGAGTTCATTTTATATGTGGAAAAATCAGGCAGATTGACTAGGATTTCTGAATGCTATAAAAGAAATAAAATTTGGGTTTTCAAAAACAGTACTTGTGGTTACAGAAGAGTTGACTGAACGTGGTTTTCTTCAGTGCAAGTCACTAATGAGGAATGCAAAAGCTATGGCAGCCTACTTTTGACATTCTTTATTCCATTATATACTTCAAAGTAAAAGCCAATTTTCTTCTGCCAAAAGTGCTCCTCTGAATCTTTCTTTTAGTGGGACTCTGCTAGTAACACTTTCTCTTAATTTATCTTTTGAAATGTCTGTATTTTGCTTTGGTGCTTGAAAAATTTTTGCTGGGTATAAAATTCTAATTGCTTCTTTTGGTATTTTATAGACATTTTACACTGTCATGCAGTAATTCTTATCTTTTCTCTTTGTATGATTAATGTTCTTTCAATCTCTCATCTAAAAATTTCTCTGTATTTTCAATAAGAAGATTTAGGGGAAGAGCCTAGTTTTCCATGTCTTTATCTTGCTGATGGTTCCTCGAGAATCTTAGACCTCTTTTTCTTTTCTCATATGAGGAGAATTCTGACAGCTACTCTTTGAACAGATTTTATATTGTATCAGTATAATTTTCTTTATTGATCAAGGTGATGCTATCTTATTTATATTTAGACATTTTGTTCCTGTGTAAGTCATTTTGGTAATTTTTTATGCTGTATTTATATTGTCTGATCTTTTCCTTCTGAGTATAATTTACAGTTAATTTCATCCAGCGATACTTTCTTGTCATTTATATTTTTCATCCCTACAAGTTCCATCTGGCATTTATTTTATCTTCCAGTTTTCTTTCCTCATTATGTTTGTTTTCCTTTTTACCCACTGAACATATTGAGCATACTTATTATAGTTATATTAACATCCAAGCTTGGTAATTTAATCATCACTGTCATTTCTGGATATGTTTTTATTATTAGAGAATTCTATGGCTTGTGGTTCACATTTACATCTGGTCATGGAGAAATGAAAGTCTTTTATAATTAGTACTGATTACCCATGAAATAGAGAGTGTATGTTGGATTTAAGAAATGCATTATTAGACTGAAGGAATTAACAGCATCAAAGCTGTTAATCCTGCTCCATTTATAAAATAAAATCACAAAACAGTAGAGAAAAATTGAAAAAAATAAAGAGATACTAAAATACAAAGATAGAATACAAAATACAAAATCTAAATGCTAAAAACATGCAAGAAACTAAAAAGATACCTTTAAATATAAAAATGAATTGTATGAATAACTTATTTACAAAATGTCACCAAATAAAACGCATCCCAGAAAGTATGTCAAGATGTAATTTAATTAGTATTTTAATTAAAAATACTGTTACTTTATACCTATGTGTGTTTGCCTGTCTGAATATTTATCCACCACATTCAAGCCTGGTGCCTACAATTACTGGTAGAGGGCATCAGAAAACCTGACCTGGGTAATGTGTGCATGGTCCAGAAAACAGATGAGCAGTATGCTTCAGGTGAACGGGAAGGAGCTCTTCAAGCCATCATAGGAGCAAACCCTAGAGGTTCTGTGTGCCTCCAAGGAGTCCCCATCTGCGGGGAGACAGCTCCTACATGACCTTCAGCTGGTAGACAGTGGCATTCAGACTGACATCACCTTTGAGAATATCATGGCACTGGGCAAGCTGTATCCACCTACCCCACCCATTGGCATCTTGGAGCCATATGTCCTCTCTGAGCTCCCCTACACACACACACACACACACACACACACACACACACACACACACACACAAAACTAGCCATGAGTATTATGATCCAGGGGAGTTCATGGAGGGTGGCCCGCAGGAGGCAGAGCAAAGGGACAAGCTGTGGAGTATGAGGAGGTGGAGCTCTGTAAGAACAGTTACCCAGACAAGTTGGGCCCGATGGTGTGCTACAGCACAGATGAAGACCTGGGCATCTACGTTGGAGAGGTAAATCCCAACAGCATTGCAGCCAAAGATGGCTGGATCCTTGAGGGAGACTGAATCATACAGATTAATGGAATGGATGTCCAGAACCGAGAGGAGGCAGTGGCCATCCTGAGCCAGGAAGAGAACACCAACATCTCCCTGCTGGTGGCCCGGCCTGAGAGCTAGCTAGCAAAGCAGTAGAAAGACAGTTACAGAGATGACTTCCATGATGACTTTGGGTCTGAGAATGAAGGGGACATTCGTGTCCGGAAGCTGAAGTCACCTCTTGCCCAGAAGACAGGAAATGATGAGAAGGGTGCTCTTGATGGGGACCCAGGCTTGAGCAACAGCCAGGAGCTGGACAGCGGGGTGGGCCGGACTGATGAGAGTACCCGGAATGAAGAGAGCTCTGAACATGACCTGGTCTCAACACTCAGCACCTCCAACACCACTGGAACCCTGTGCAAGTTTGACTCTGCTAAACAGGGATTTCTAGTTCAGCATGGACAATGAGGGGGCAGGACTGGGTGGGGCTGACCTGCCTGGGCTCACTGATGAGGAGTGTGAAAGCTACCAGGAAACTGCTGGAGATCAAGTGCCACCTGGAGAATGGCAACCAGCTAGGCATTTTCTTCTACCAGGCCTCCAGTGGCAACAGTGCCCTGAACATCAACTGCAACGAGAGCCTACACCATGAGATGGCCATGTTAGAGAAGGAGCTTCAGCACCTAGAGTTCAAGTACTGCAACATTTTGCTGGCACAGAAAATGCAGCAGTTGTGGGAGTGCTGTATGAAGGCTTGGCTGCTAGAGGAGGAGACCCTCCATGACCTGGCAGCCAGTGAGCCCAAAAAGCACGAGCTGTCTGATATCTCTGAACTGCCAGAAAAATCAGACAAGGATAGCACCAGCGCCTACAACACTGGGGAGAGCTGCCGGAGCACTCCACTGCTCATGGAGCCTTTGCCCGAGAGACCACTGAAGTGATCTGCTTCTGGCAATTCCAGTTTGAACCAGACCCCTTCTGATCCTCCTGTCACCATCCACCCCACCTTCACTAGGAAGCCTTGCCAAGTTCTGATCACTCTTTTGGGATCCTGAGGTGGGCTGGAGACAGCATACAGAGGAGCATATCTGCTGCGGCACCAAGACAGGTGCTACTCTGTAGCGTGTAGGCCCTTAAGGCAGCCCTTACCTCTACAGGCATTTTTTTTTTCTTTGTGGCCAGGAGAGTGAGAACTACCAGAGCTGTGTGCAGTTGGCCCCGCCATGTCCCCTGAGGATCTGGGTCATGGCTCCTTGAGCTTGGTTAGTGGTCCTCGGGTGGGTGGGGTGGTGGCCGCAGCTGTCGAAGTACCCCGCATGGAATGGAAGGTGAAGGTGCGAAGTGATGGAACCCGCTATGTGGCCAAGCGGCCTGTGCGAGATCGGCTGCTGAAGGCTAGGGCCCTGAAAATCCGGGAAGAGCGCAGCGGCATGACCACTGATGATGATGCAGTGAGTGAGATGAAGATGGGCCGGTACTGGAGCAAGGAGGAGAGGAAGCAGCACCTGATCCGAGCGCGGGAGCAACGGAAGAGGCGTGAGTTCATGATGCAGAGCCGCCTGGAGTGTCTAAGGGAGCAGAAGAATGGCGACAGCAAGCCTCAATATTATTGAGCTCAATATTATTGCCCTGAGCTGCCGTAAGACCATGAAGAAGCGACACAAGATCTTGGACAACTGGATCACCATCCAAGAGAAGCTTGCCCACGGTGCCCGCTCAGCTGATGGTAAAGGGGTCTACAACCCTCTGCTCTCTGTCACTACTATCTGAGCTGCCCCAGCAAGAGCCCAGTCAAGGCCTAAAGAGCCTGAACCTCACCCTCTCTTAGAATATAGTGTGTGTGTATGTGTGTGCTTGCATGTTGTGCTTATGAACTCTCCTGTATTTGTATGTGTGCACAGGACTTTGGTAATAGAAAGCCCCTTGAAGGGACACTTCTCTTCTGCCACCTATTTTCTTCTCTGCAAGAGGCTATGTCAACAGCCAACATAGAGGGCATACTCATAAAAGGTTTCTGTGTGTGCCTGCATGTTTGTGTACGTACTCAGTGCTCTTGATATGTTCTTGGAGACAGGGAAGTCAGGCGGAGAGAAATGAGGTGGACTATCTTAAGCACAAGAGAATATCCAGCTTCTTGCTGAGCATGGCCTCTCCCCACCCCTGAAAGCCGCAGTTACTTGTAGACAAAAGCAACCCTGAATTTTGTGGGTGTTTTCCTTTTCTATGTTTGCCAATAGTGGTTTTCTGTTTTTGGACCTGCTCTGGGGGTTGGCAGATCCTTCAGATAGCCTGATAAAGGTGGACTCCACTGAATGCTGGCTGGGAAGGAGGTTGGGGGGGGAGGAAGAAAGGGAGGGTTTCGGTGGGAAGGAAAGGAAGGGGATGGGGACGAATAGGAAGCAACTGTCCTGGTGGTCTCTACTCTGAGGAGTGGCAGGGAGGATCTGACTTGGCTTTCAAGGTGCACCCTTGGGGCCTACCTCCTTTCCCATTGGCTGAAAGTAAAATCACAGGGATTGTGGGCACAGTATTCCTCCAAAAAGCGATTGCTGAGCCTTGGTCTTTGCCACCTGAAACAGAGCCAGTTTTAGTGGCCTGAGCAAGGAGCTTAGATGTTCAGGGGTTTGAGAAGCCAAACCCAATGGACAACAGGGTAGACCTCACTTAGCCTAAAGATCTGGTGGGAGTTGGGAGGCCTAGACCCAGTGAGAAAGGAAAGCTGAGTGAGAAATGCCTAGAACCTCTTCCAGTGATACAACTTTCAAATGTGCCACTTGTTTGGTTTCTCGGGCTTGGTGAAGCTCATATTGGGAGGCTACAGGAAACCCCTGTTCCCCACCTACATTCCAAGCATAAAGCAAGCTGTCTTAAACACACTCACACACACACACACACACATACACACACACACACACACACACACACACACATACACGGAGTGACAAATGTTTCTGAGGTTGTTTCTGGAAAACAAGCAAAAGTCCTCTGCTAGAGCAATAAGTATTCTTAACCATAGAGCCACCTCTCTACTGCTGAATAAATTTATTTTTAATGTTGTGCCCCACAGGGTGACTCAGGGGATAGAAGTGCTGAGTTTCATTCCCAAACCTAAATGGTAGAAGAGAACAAAGTTATTCTTTGATAGTCACAAGAATGCTATGTTCTGTTCTGCCATCTTGCATGTCCATGAGCTTTCTCTCTGTCTCTCTGTCTCCCCCCCACCTCTCTCTCTCTCTCTCTCTCTCTCTCTCTCTCTCTCTCTCTCTCTCTCACACACACACACACACACACACACACCACACACATAGCAACCAAATAAACAAATACAATATATGTAATAAAATTGAACATTATTTAAGAAATATTTCTTGATAGATATGTGTGTATGTGTAGTATTTTGAATTATGTGGAACTGAAGACTAAAGGAATTTAAAATTTTTAACTTCATATTTCACAGAATATGTGCTAAAAGGAGAAAAAGGTGGAGAACATGAAAATAAGAAGATGAAAATGAATAATAATGGGTCCAGAATTTATACCTGATGTTTAATGAATACTTAGAAAAATAACAACGAAAAGGAATGGAAGGAATGCAATAAGTAATGATAAGGAAATATATCTCTTAACAGAAAAAATCATACAATTAAAACAGTAGTATTAGTAGGACTATTTCAGATAAAATAGAATTTTTCAGAATTTGGAAGGATTAATCACAGCTAAAGTTATAAATTATCATTATAATTAATTAAGCAAATAAATACTAAACATTCTTAAATTATTCTCACAGTACTTAATATTTTCTAAATATTAAGATATTTACACATTTATCAAATTTAATTCTTATCCTATATCAAGCTTCATTGGAATACAAGATGTATGAAGTTTTTATTTATTGACTGATATACTAATAGCACACAATACTTAAAGTATTCTTTGAAACATGGTTTTTCAAGCTTTTCATAAATTCATTTTTCCAAATGTTTTGTTTATTTAATCTGTGTGAGTATGTGTGTGTGTGAGAGAGAGAGAGAGAGAGAGAGAGACAGAGAGACAGAGAGAAAGAGAGAGAGAGATTATGTGTGTGTGTGTAACAGGGGGATGACAAAGAAGAGAAAGTATGTGTATGCATGTGGGGCACATGCATGCAAATACATTTGAACAACCTTGAGTTTAATTTTTCCTCAGCCACTACTCATCCTGTTTGTTTGTTTGTTTGCTTGTTTGTTTTGTTCATTTTTGTTAATTTAGGCACTTACTCACTTGGACTGAAGCTTGCCAGAAAGGACAGTCTGGCTGGCCATAGAAACCTAGAAATTCACTGTTTCTTCTTCCTCAATAGTAGGACTGCAAGTGGGTAGAAAGAACCATGCCTAGCTTTTTATGCGGGTTTTGGGATCAGATTCAATTTTTTTCCCTTGTGTAGCAGTCCCTTTACTGAATAAGCCATATCCACAGCACTGTGGATTACCTTCTATGGGTTGGGTAAGGACGTTTTAGGAACCAAGTGTTGGAAACAAGAGGAAAGAAAGAAATCAACAAATAATAAATACCATGTTCCCTGAGAGATAAATTGATAAACCATGTGGAACACGAAAATGAAAGGAAAACTTAAATAAGTTGACCAAGTATGGAGTTAGGCTAACTCTTTTCAGTCACATGACTTAAACATTGGTGTAATGGTGCATGCTTAATAGTACAGCATCAAAATGGTATTAAGAAGACAGAGTCATGACCTGATTCACATACATAGCTGACAGCATAGAAACAGGATCCAGAAGAATGACCTAGGAGTAGGAACAGTTGTACCAATCCAGCTGAAGGACTGTGTCTGCTCCAAACAGTGTGATGGAGCAGGTACTTACACTGCTTGGTGATTCTTTTCTTCCTTCCTTTCATCCATACTTTCTCTCCTTCTTCCCTTCTTTCCATGTCCTCTTGTTTCCTTTCTGTTTTTTTCCTTTTCTTATACCCCTATTTCCTGTCACCCTCTTTCTCTCTTCTGTGTTTATCATGTCCATAGCATCGCTGTGATGACGGAACAGAAGTATCTTCAGAAGGTTTCATCTTGTAGGAAAGACTCCAGTTATTAACAATGCTACTCACTGCTGCAGACAATTGCCCGACAGCAGTCAGGGATTGATTTTATCCCATCTTCGCTGTATGACGATACATTCTGAGTTTTAAGGGGGGAGTGCCCCTCTTTGCAATTTACCATTTATAATCCATCATGTGTGCTTCAGTGGCAAGAAATCTGTATTTGTTATGTGTTCAATGAATTGTCAAAAGTGCTGACCTAAGATGCATGGCCAACATTCTGAAAAAAAAAAAAACATTTGATGTAACTATCCTAAAATGTTTTCTAATAATAGTTTTCAGGCTGAGATAGCATTGGAAACATTCTAAAATTCTTCACAACCTATAGAGACTTTGAGGTTTGTATCTTAGGAAATAGTTGGTTTTTAGTTGCAAATTTGAGAATAAGTGTTTGATGGTTGAAAGGAAATGAAAAGCTAATCTACTGACTTCCCTGAAAGAAGCAACACAGGCTTGTAAGCAGAAGTATGTGCTGCATGAATGTTAGGAAACTGAAGTCCATACTGTACTCATGCTCGGAATCAGAAGTTTATGCTGCATCCAGGCTAAGAAACAGAAGCTTGTGCTGCTTGCATGCTAGAAAACAGAAGCCAATGCAGCACCCAGGCTTGTAAACAGGTATCTGTGCTGCTCGTCTTAAAATAGCTTCTCTTCCAAAGGAGGAAGGGAGGCCTTGCTGGCCCACTCCCTGCAAACATGTTACAGAAAGATGTAGGATCTGGTTTGGCATTGGATTTGTAAGTTAAACACTCCAAGCACTTGGTTTGTATGGCCTTTGAGGGAATAACACACTTGCAGTGTGTATTTGACCCACCCATGTAAAATGCAGGTGTCAGTGTGGCTAATAGATTTGGAGGGAGGTGCAGAACTACTGCTATTTGTAACACTACCTGCCACAGCTTATTGTGGTTAAGTTTTTGATTGGGTTATGTGTTAAATATTCCCCCTCTGAGAAAAGATTACTGCATCAATTGCATTGGATATTAGCAGTAGGGAAGGTCTGTTGGCATGGCAGTGCTAACATAGAAGACAGAAATCACACCTGTTGGAGACATTTGCCACATATAAGTCACACTTACATAGGGCTCCAATAGTAACCAGATCAGGAAATTATTGTTTTCTAAGTTACCTGGATGTGAGTGAGTAATGGTGCTAATAGTTTTAGGCTCAGACCTCTTCTTGACTGAGTTATTTTAAATGTATGTTTAACTGTCCTAAGTTTTATATTACTCACTCAAATTGCTCTAAAAATAATACTTCCAGAAGAACAAAATGGAGTTTTGAACTCTGAGGACAAACACTTTATGTGCCTTAGCTTTAATGCCAGGCTGCTCTTATCATTTCTTGTTCTCCAAAGTGATCCAAATTTAGGGAAAAATATCATTGTCATAGCTCTGAGTGCCTCATGTTGATTTTGTCTAGCAGTTATTATCTCTGACTCAGAGGATGAGGATTCAATATCCATTTCCAGATGTGGGCCTTGATGTGTCTAAGTCAGTTGCTTTCAAATGCATTTGATGCTTTTCTTAGTAAGTCAGCAGCTGGTACTCTGTGACATTTTCATCTCAAGTGTGATCATATGCTTGAAGTTGTGTCTTGCTAAATCATCATCAGAGATGATTCCTACCACAGGGAATTAGAACAAATAGAGACCCAAAACTGGACAAAATGGAGAGAGTGAGAGAACTTGAAACACTCAGTCCTCAATGGGATATCTCAAATCTCTTACCTCAGAGCACAGGGAACTTTGCACAAGAGAAGACATAGAGATTATAAGATCCCATGCGGTTGGAAGGCACCATGAAAACAGACCCTCTATTTGCAACAGTGATGTGAGATTCTTCTCTGTAAGCTGTGAATACCATTGGTGAATAAAGAAACTGCCTTGGCCTGTTGATAGGGTAGAACTTAGGTAGGCAGGGAACACTAAACTGAATGCTGTGAGAAAGGAGTCAGAGAGAAGCCATTTAGTTCCACTGGAGCCAGATGGAAATTTACCTGGTACGCCACAGCACATGGCAATAGACAGATCAATAGAAATGGGTTAAATTAAGATGTAAGAGCTAGCCAATAAGAAGCTAGAGCTAATGGGCCAACCAGTGATTTAATTAATACAGTATCTGTGTGGTTATTTTGGGTCTGAGCTGCCAGGCCATAGAAAAATCAACTAGCAGCCCCCTAACAACAAATTGCTACCCAATGTGGTTGACTAAAACCACATAAAACTACCCAATGTGGTTGACATAAAACCTGAGAAGCTTAAAAAGGAATCCTAGACACAAAAGAATAGAGTTAAGCATGGTTTGGTAGCGGCATTTTCTTGGTTGAGCTCTGTTTGCTAGGAGCAAGCACAGACATTGCTCCTTTAAGAGAGGTCTTTCTGATTCAGCTGTAACAGAAAAATAGCCACACAGCTTTATAATGGTGGCTACCTGGCTGTGGTCAGTGCAGCCAGCACAAATTCTGACTCTTTCAGGAGGCTGACCATTTAAATGGTATTTGTGAGCAGAGAGCTACAACTTGCTTAATGGAAATATAGATCCACTGTGCGCCTAAAAAGGAGGGCTCTGAGCATTGCTCTCAGAGACAGCAAACAGCTCCACCATGTCGGATTGGGCAGAGCAAGCAGACTGGGCCGTATTTTCCCTAGCATTGGCACAATTAAGTTTTTAAGAAGCTCTTAGCATTTTAAGAAGTGCTCCTGCACAATAAAGAATTATAGATACATAATAGGACAGATTCAGACGTAAGAGACCTCTGAATGAGACCCAGTGTGTTTTTAAATATGTATGTGGAGTATAGAGAGTTATAAAGAGAATTAATGGTTTATAAAAAATAAAACAAAGTCTTAAAGAGACAGAGTACAGACAGTCATAAATTAAAGGAGGAAAGATAAGAAAATAAATATTAAAAGGTAATAGATTAAAAACAAACAAACCACGTAAACATGGACTATACACAGAGAGTCTGTATTATGTATATTATTATGTTTTTTTAAAAATTTTTTGACTATGAAGAAGTTAAGTACAGAGAGTTATTTCATGGTATGGGCTGCTAAGCTAAACCAGCATGAATATTATAAAGGTATCTTGACTTCAGAATTTGGAAAAGAGGTTTTCTGTTATTTCCACAAAGGATGAGAGCCTGTCAATTGCTTCTAGATTAATATGGTTTGATGGACTAAGACCTCTGAAAGGTCTTAGTGAACACCCACAAAAATACTCCACCAGACAAAAATCAGGAAGCAGTTTGGAGAGAACTATGCCCATAATCTCAAATATTGTTTATAAGTGTCTGCTTACATTTAAAGGTGAGTATGCTATAGAGATTTGCATTGGTATGGATTTTGGTTAATTGCTACAAATTTAAGGTCAGTTTTTTATATGTATATTTCTGCTGCTGATTGAGATATTGCATTTGTGTTGCTCATATAAAAGTGTAATTTATAATTAGGAAATATAATAGTCAAATTTGTAGTCATATTAGTTAGATTTTCCAGATGTACAGAAATGTATTTCAGATGGATAGACAATCTTCAAAATTTCCAAAAACTAAAGAATGTGTCATTTAAAATATTTAAGAACTTAGGACTTTTCTTGACATTGAGACACATCTACTCATGGCACAACCAATCTACTTCAAGAGGATGATGGACACTGAAGAGACAGACTCCTTATAGCATTGGTTAGATATTTGGGTAAGAAACTACTCTTGCCTGGACTGCTTTATGTTGTGTGAACTGGATATGCAGGACCCACAGAGAGATGACTGTTGAACTTGCCATAAGGAGGTAAGACAGCCCTTCAGGGTTTCTGCTTCATGAAGGGGTCTGCAAGACATTATGCAGGACAAAGAAGAAAGTGACTGACAAACTGCCAATATAGGTAGAACAGTCTTTGAAATTTCCTGATTTGTGGAAAAGTCTGCTTGATACTATGGGCCTGTACACAGAAATGGATGCCCCAATGACACAGAAGAACTTCAGGTCACTGTCCAGGTAGCGAGATGTCTCTGTCAATTCTAGAGTTTTGGAAGTTTCTTACAATGCAAATCCTATTTACTTAGGCAATATTATATCCTTCTGGACTCTGATGGAGTTGAAGAATAAATTAAAATTAGATATAAATATTGAAACTGTAATTCTTGCTTGATACCTATTTCGTTATATGTAATTTTATGATGTTAAAGTTAAAACCTTCCTTTTTATTTAAGGTGATATGGGATTCCCCTCTGTATGCTGTGAATATCATTGGTGAATAAAGAAACTGCTTTGGCCTGTTGATAGGGCCGAACTTAGGTAGGCAGGAAAAACTAAACTGAATGCTGAGAGAAAGGAGTCAGAGAGAAGCCATGTAGCTCTGCCAGAGATAGACACTAGAAACTTTAACAGCCACATGGCGATACACAGATTAATAGAAACTGGTTAAATTAATATGTAAGGGTTAGCCAATAAGAAGCTAGAGCTTATTGGCCAAGCTATATTTTAAATAATATAGTTTCTGTGTGATTATTTTGTGTCTGAGCTGTCAGGAAGTAGGGAAATAAACTAGCAGCTTTCTAACAACACAACAGGACCATTTTGATGCGCATATGACCTTCAGAGGAGGTGGTAGTATGAAAAGGGCTTACAAAGCTCTGTGCCAGATGGGCTTCCGGCTCTGAGAAGGGACCTGTAAACAAGGCCCCATCGATAACCCAGAAATTATCTCCATTTGATTACCACTCAAAAATGAAAAAATTAGTTTTCAACAACAGAATCTTGCTCGGTATACAAATAAGAGCTAAGCATAGGCCCCATGATCAGCAATAATAGATGGCAAAACAGCATAACCTTGATACTTTAGAAGGTTTTTTAAAATCTCATAATGCCTTGCCTTGGCATATTTTTAAGAATATTTTCTTTACAGGTTTTTGGCTTCTATATCACAGTTCTTAATTTTATACCTATATGGGATTTCTATCTGTGTAAACATGTGTGTCTCTGCTTGTATAGCTTTTCCTGTGCTTTTTATTTGGGTATTTTATGTTTGTTTTATTCTACTCATGTGTGTCTGTTTTATTTTATGTTATTATTATTATTGTTATTATTATTATTTAGATGCCTGTTTTCTAACAAGAAAGAGCAACAAAAGGTGTGGCTTTGGGAAAATAGGGAAGTGGGAGTATCTGGCAGGACTTGAGGAAGGAACAAATGAATCAAAATACAGTGCAAAAAAAATAATTTTTAACAAAAGAAAAAGTAAAATTAAATACTTGTTTCATATTTCTAAAAGGAAGAAACTTTCTTCTGTAAACTAACAAGGAGATATTGAAGCATGTCTACTGAAATACTCTTGCAAACATGAGGGCAAATAACTTGAAGACAAAGCTGACTCAGAAGGTCAAAGAAGGGAATCTCTGGCTCTCTGATCCTGGTATGACAGGAGAAAGCCCACTTTCGTATGTTCAGCTCCTGGGTCTAATTAATGCCATTGTCTCTTTGTTGGCTTAAATCAGAATGACACCATAGGCTCCTAGATTTGAATACTTTGTTTCCATTCGTCAAAATATTGGAAAAATTTGAAAAGTGTGGCCTTGTTAAATGTTTGTCACAGGGGCGGACTTTGAGATTTCAAGTCCAGTGTCATTCCCAATCTTCTATCTCTGTCTCCTATTTGTGGATCAAGATGTAAGCTCTCAGGTGTTCTGGTCACAATCGCTTTGCTTCTCCATCATGTACTCTAACCTCTGAAGTTGTAAGCCCAATTAAATGTTTATTTTTATAAATTTCCTTATCATAATGTTTTGCCACAGCAATAGAAAAATAAGTAATAGGGACATCTATACAAGCTTGCATATTAAAAACATAAGTTGGAACTAAAATATACACTCATGTTGTTTTTGTTTAATGATTAAATACTGTTTATATAAATTGCCATGATAGTGTTAGGAATAGTTAAAACTTCAGACTATATTTATTTATTTGTCATGTATCTGTATGAAATCTGCCATGAGTAATCTTATACAAATATACAAGAGGAGCTTAGACATTTGAACCCTACATTGACAACATTGTTCTTAAAATCAAATGAAGTTTATCATTTCAGAAAGGACAGAATCTATCCTAATAGCATAGGTAAGAAAACCAAATGATTGAAATTATTTAGAAGTTTAGTAAAAATTGACGTTTTATTTGTTAAGATAGAATCTCTTTAGAGACATCACTTTGTCTTCCTATCTATCTATCTATCTATCTATCTATCTATCTATCATCTATCTACTGTCTATTTGTCTTTTATCATCATCTATTTCTAATTTTTCTGACAATTTCCTATACTGTAGTTTGATCGTCTTTCCCAGCTCCTCTCACAGCTGAGTCTATGTTCCCTGTGCGCTCAACTTTTTGTCTTCACATTATTTTTGAAAACCTATCCAGTTTGGTTAATTCCAGGAATATACTCTTGTGTGTTTGGAAATCCACTGTAGAATAGCCAATCTACCAAGGGCCACGTCCTTCAAGAACACCACCACTTCCTCTCCTCCTTTCCCTGCACATATAAACTACCAATACTTCTTTAGCTGGGGAAGACTAACATGATCATCTACCCCATGAAGCTTGGATTTTGTCAGACCTGAGCTTGCGTAGACCTTGTGTAAGATGACACTGATGCCTGCCTGTGAGTTCATACTTTCTCTTGGGAAGGAGCAGTATGATATAGATATCTTAATTTGGATTAACTACTCTGCAGTGTCATATTGTCTGCACCTTGAATAATTGTGGGTCTCTATTAATCATCACCTACTGCAAAAAGTGTGTTCTCTGACGAGGTCTAGCAATACACAAATGTATGAGTATAATGATAATTAACTAGGAGTCAGTTTAAATATCATGACCTTTAGCAAAGAAATGGAAGTAGACTATAAAAATTATTGTCTCTATTGTCATTGGCCAATGAGAACCATAGAACCTAAATATTACAAATTTTCACTATTTCTATTGGTTACTCTCCAGAAATTGAAGCAAAGACCCTATTTCTCAAAACATGACATTATTGAGTCATAGAAGGCATAGAAAACAACTGGTATTGATCCTGAAGCTTCATCCCTACTGGATGGCCTTCATACTGCTAAAAGGTGTTGTGTACACTACCCAAAGAGAAAATGAATAATCAGTACTACCTAGCTGTAAACTACACTAATGACTACCCTGTGTCTTTCTTCATTAGGCTTAAATATCATATTGATTTACATACAAATTATATTAACCATTTGTATGCTTCTCTCTCTCTCTCTCTCTCTGTGTGTGTGTGGGGGGGAGGGCACCCTCACATCATTGTGTGACAGGATACACAAGTTTATTAAAGACCGAAATACACACAGATTACGATACCCAATAGAGCTCCTCCGTGGAAGTACTCATGTCAGCGATCCGTGCAGAGAGAGCGAGCTTCCGCATGGACACACCATTTATCCTCTCCTGGGACCTGATGGTCCAGCCCCATTAATTAATTAGGAGGGTGGCAGCGGGGCGTGGGCACAAGCTGAGATGGTGAAGACCACACCCCTTCATCACTGAATATTTTTATCCCTCTTCTTTCTTAATGTATGCAGTCTGGGGATTGTTCTTCCAGTCTCCCAAGGTAAAACATAAATTGAACACACAGTGAGTATTGGTATTAATTTTAATGTGCTCAAGAATGGACAGACGAGACTAGTATATAAATAAGGATCACTATTTAAGTTAGGTGTTCCACTGCTGTGATAAAACACCATGTCCAAACTTGGGGAGACAAGGTTTTATCTCCTATCACATTTCTACTTCACAGTTCATCACTGTGGAAACTCGGGGAAGAAACTCATGGAAGAAACATGAAATCAAGGATTGATGCTACAGCCATGGAGGAATGCTCTTTTCTTGCTTAGCACCAAGGATCACCCTCTGAGGGTGGTACTTCTCACAGTAGTCTAGTCTTACATATTAATCAACAATCAAGAAAAGCACCACAGGTTTGACAGATTTGCTCACAGGTCAATATTTTTTAATTTTATATATATATATATATATATATATATATATATATATATATATATATCAAAGAAAGTATTTTTTTGGGGTTTACAGTTTCAGAGGATTAGAGTCCATGACCATCACAGCAGGGAGCATGGCAGCAGACAGGCAGGAACGGTTGCATGGTTCTGAGCAGTATCTTATATCTTAAGACACAATCATGAGACGGGGGATCCCATACTCTGTGACCTGAGACACATCTCCTCCTTCAGGACCACAGCTTTTTTTTTTTTTTTATTTTTTTTTTTTTATTTTTTTTTTTTATTGATAAAAGAAAAATTTACATTTACTCCCCT
>JAQHUG010000219.1:447513-460373 GCA_028555095.1 Dicrostonyx torquatus
TAGTTAAGAAAAAGATATTCTATTTTTACTGTATATAGTTTTGTAGTAGGTTTAGAACTTTCTTACTTAAACAAAAGGGGGAGGTGCTGCGGGAGATTAAGCCCTCTTGCTTTCAGCCAATGACTTCTAAGATACCCGCCCAATGTGGGGCGTGGTTTTCATTTTAGAAAAAAGCTTCAGCCACTCCTGAGCTAACTTGCTTCTGGCTTTCATGCTGACTGCTAGACTCGGTTTCCTGTTTGCGACCAGAGGAACGTGGTTTGGGATATTGATCTGTAAGTTTTATCCCTTCCAATAAAATACCCCTTTTTTAATCAAATTGGTGTAATATTGTCCTGCAACAATACAGTTCAGCATGGATATTAGTGGAATGCTTGTTCAGATACTGTTTGGGCATCCAGAATTTTTTTTAAGTTACTCTCCCTGAAAACAAAGGTAGATTTTATTTTTCCCCATTGCATACAACATTTTCCCAATAGTTCCTTTCTAAAGAACTTTCAGATAATGAGTTAACTGCTTTAAAGATATTTATCATCTCTCTTCTGCAAATGAAAACTAATCTTGACAAAACTTATTGAAAGACTTTTAAAATGCATATCTTCAAACTAAAAGTAAATGACACACAGAATAATCTTAATATGTTTATCATGATAAAAACCATCTGTCCTGAAAACTATGATGAATATAGAATTTTATCTTCCAATTAATAGAATTGCCATTTTACCTCAAAGATTATTTTTATGTTTTATTTAACTAAAACAAATTCAAAATGGAACACCATTGTAGTGAGCCATGCCTGCCTCACAGGCATATGGACTAGTAGTGCCCAACTTCTCTTGCTTTCACATCTTCCTCCTATACAAGTAGATGGAATTATTAAATATAATTTTAAGTGAGAGCAATTGACTTTTTACATATATTTAAAATTCAGGTAAAATTATTAATTAATGTGGGAGGAAAAATATATAATAATAGGGAGACATTCATTTCAAACTTTATTTTTTGTTCCTCTTTAAGTGACATAAATAATTTAAAACTTTAAAATATGTCACATAGAACAGAAAGATAATTAACTTATTTACTGTTACATAAAACTTTATGACACACAAAACACATTAATCCACCAGTAAGTATGTATTGCACAATTATTCATTCTTTCAAATATATGTTAAGTTCTGCAAATGAGCACTAAGGCTGTAAGCACAATCACGAGAATCTCAAAAATCTTGTTTCATATAAGCCTTCCTGCAAAGATGTGAACATGTTTCACTGCTTCATGGTTACAATTGCATTATTTATAGGCTAGAGATTAGCATGTCCATGCTGACCTTAGAAAATATATGCTAAATTTAACTAAAGTGTAAAATGACTGATTTACAAAGAGAAATTCAGATGCATTACTATGAATGCCAGTAGATGAATCACATGAAAATGAAGCTATTTTAGATACAAATGGTAGACTGATATTGCACAAATCCTAATTGGTCTTAATAATAAACCTGGAGCCAGATATTGGGGTAAATGATGAAAGATCAGAGAAACAAAAGAGCAAGCCATAGCCACCTCCCACTGATATGGGACTTCCCTTTGTATGCTGTGAATATGTTTTATTGCCATTGGTTAATACAGAAGCTCCTTTTGGCCAATGGGTTAACAGAGTAAAGCCAGGTAGAAAGTCCAGACAGAGATGTATATAGAGAGTAGGCAGACTCAGAGAGATGTCACATAGCCTCTGTATGAGACAGATGTGCCAGAACCTTGCTGGTAAACCATGGGCCTTACGGTAAAATATAAAGTAATAGAAATGGGTTAATTTAAGATGTAAGAGTTAGCTAGAAATACACTTAAACTATTGGCCAAACAGTATAGGAATTAATACAGCTTCTGTGTAATTGTTTTGAATATGGGCAGCCAGGAAACAAATGATCAGTCCCCGACTACATCTCACCTCACCAACTCCTCAGCTAAAGGGGAGATCCTCTCTATAGGATTTCCCAGACTGAATGTTGTGAGCTCTTGTCTCCTCCTGCCTTTTACTCTTCTCTCTGCCAGCCATCTCCCTTCCTGTGTCCATCTTCCTGTTACTGTAATTAAAGGCATGTGATTCCCAAGAACTGGAATTATAGGTATGAACCACTACCACCTGACTCTGATTCTCTTTTACACTGGATCAATCTTGTGTAGCCCAGGGTGGCTTTGAACTCAGAGAGATCCATCTGCGTCTACCTCCCGAGTGCTGGGATTAAAGGTGTGTGCCACCATTGCCTGGCCTCTATGGTTAACTTATGGCAAGCTCCCCATTCTGATCATCAGACAACTATTTGTTAAAGCACAAACAAAATATCACAACATAGAGATGGGGCATTAGACCATTATTTCAATACTAGGAGTTCCATTCTTTAACTATCCACCTATATACTCAAAATCCCAACAAGGGAATCAGTATTTAGCAACAGAACTTTCTAACTGTGTACTTCCCACAAGTGACAAGAGGTATCCTTGAATATCTCAGGTCAGTCCAGAGGTTTGTACAACCCCACAACATCACTGTCTCTTTTGTAGAGAAGAAAGTATAAAATTTTATTTTTTTTAAAAAAAAATATTCTATTTATTTTTGTCCATTATCCATCTGCAAGTATTTGGTCTAATATTCTCTTTTTGTCCTCTCCCCCGTAATTCTCTTCCCTTTTCAACTTTACAATTAGATGTTACCATAGATGAATAGAAGGTCTAAGGTCAGGAGCTAGAGGTTTACACCGTGGGTCAACTACCTCTTGCTCCTTACAGGGTTTTACCTCACATCTTTAAACATTTCTTTGCTATTTATATCATTTCTATAACAGCATTGTAATTTTGAAAAATACACCATCAATTTCTTTGTGCAAATATTACAAAATATTCAGAGTTAAATCAATTGTTCCTCTACTTTAAATCCCATCTTACCTCTACAAGTACTGGAGATCTCATTATTACTGCACTATTCTTTCCAATTAGACAGTGACTGCTCCAGAGAACGACTAGATTTTAGGAACCTTTGTAGCCTATTTAACAGTGTTATTCACAATGAAAGCAAGGTGATTAGAAAGAAGACATGGTGCTAGTGGGGTAATTAAGATTAGTTCAAGACCTTAAATTAATTATACATCAATGATAAATTTGAATATAAAATGAAGAATAGTTTGCATGTTTTAGTGATGAAAAAGCATGCATGAGCTTGTTTATGGGAAGTTTGAGAGGCTTAGAAGCTGGGCATGGTGGTGTATTTGGGAGGTAAAGGCAGGAAATCAGAAGTTATAGGAGTTGAAGGCTAGCATGAGTGACGTGAGGCCCTGTCTCAAAACAACAGCAAAAGAAATTTAGAGGAAATGGGAAAACATGGAGTCAATATCATAGATCAATTGGATTTGGAGTACACAATGTTGAATAGCTTTATTTTAAAATGAAAATATTACTAGCTTTTCCTCCCTGTAGCAAAAGACTAGTTTTCTAACTGTTAGATGGATGACTGACTGGCAATTTAATTCCTCTGTTTTGTATGTGTGTGTATGTGTGTGTGTATATTTTAATTTAAAATGATGATAAGATCCTTTGATCTATTCAGTAGATGTCAGAGATAAAGATGTCCCAATAAAAAGCTTGACTATTATTCCAGAATGGTCTTATAGTATCCAGGGCTACCCTATTTCCACATGCATGATATGATGTTTGAGTTATTGCTTTAATTTGTGTTTCCCTGAGGGCACTGGCCCATGAGTAATCCTGACAGAGGACATTTGTTTTCTGTGCAGGTCCTCTCACCTGTGCAGAGACACTAAGCTGAGTGCCAGTCCCACACTGCCATACATCTGTCTCTGGGTAGGACAGCCTGCCCTTCTCTTGGGAATATATGTAGTCATGTGCCATTTCTATGAGCAATGGATGTTCCTTTTGAAACATCTTATTCTGAGGGTGCTGTCTCTGTTCCACCATAGCTTCTTTCTCTAGTATACAATGTTACAGCTATTCCATGAAGTGTTCTGAACCAAATTCCCAAGAGAAAAAACCTTCTCTGGGTTGACTGAAGCCTTAGACCTCAGTTTTTTGTCTTCCAGGTCATGTTATAGACAGGAAGGAAAGAAATTCCCATAACTTGGTATAGTCTAGGCATTTTTGTTTCTGTTGCTTCAAATACATATAAATATAGTCTTAGAATCCTGTCCAATCACACCCATCAAGGGCTCTTACTCTCTTGGCCTTAATGACCTTATACTTTCTTGTCTGTCATTGTTTGCCCTGTGTGGTTCAAAGGCAGTTGTGTTTTTGAACTAGTCACAATTTCTGGGAAGAGCAGGCTGTATAGGTTTATATATGTACTGAGCCCATGGGCTAGCTCATACAATTTCATGGTACTTTGATGATTGTAGGAAATTGGCTCAAATACTCAGGCACAACTTTGCAGGACTTTTCAGGAATGTATTAAAAGTTTTTATTTTAATTTTGGAAAAATTGTAGCATGTATTAAAGATTTTCAGAGGCATTAAAAGTGTTTTTTTCATTTTTTATTAAATTTAAAAGAAAAATTTACATTTACTCCCCTTGTCCCAGGCCCCTCCACTCTCCCCCAACCCCCCACCCTCCCCCTGCTTTTTTTATTATTAAAAGAAAAATTTACATTTACTCCCCTTGTTCCCGGCCCTCCCGCTCCACAACTACCCCACCGCCCTCCCCCTGCTTCCTTAAGATGGGGCAGGATATCCTGCCCTATGGGAAGCCCAAGACCCTCCCCCCTCCATCTCGGTCTAAGAAGATGTGCATCCATATAGAATTAGTTCCCAAATAGCCAGTACATGCAGAAGAGATAGGTCCCAGTGCCTTTTTCTGTTTAAACAAAAAAGAAAAACTTTTATTTTAACACAGTAAAATTACATATAACAAAACAGTTATCAAGTTTATATCTATTTTATCTTTTATCATAACTAAGGAAAACTATAACTTTAACTATCCATTCTTCAACTCCATCAAAGACTCTAAAAGGATATAATATTACCTAAATAAACAAGAAGTAAGCAACTTCTAAAACTCTACAAGTGACAGAGACATCTCGCTGCCTGTACAGTCACCCAAAGTTCCTCTTTACCGTTGGGGCATCCATCTTCAGCCTACAAGCCCATAGCGTCCAGCGGACATTTCCATGAAGCAGGAAAATTCAAAGACAGTTCAGTCACTTTCTTTGGTGTCCTTCAGAATGTCTCGCAGACTCTTTTACGAATCAGGAACCCTGAAGGATCATCTCACCTTTTGGCAAGTTCAGCAGTCCTCTTTCTGTGGGTTCTTTGTGTCCATTTAAGCAGTCCAGGCAAGAACAGTTTCTTGCCCAAATGGCTAGCAAACTCCATAATGAGCCTCTCTGATGCCCATCTTCCTCTTGAAGCAGATTGGTGCTGCCAGGAGCAGATGTGTCTCATTGTCATGAAAAGCCCTAAGTTATTAAAATGTCATATTCTGTAGTCTTTGAGAGATATGAAGAATGCCTATCTAAAATATATCTATGCATACTTAGAAAATCTAACATAACATGACTACAAACTTAACTATTATAGATGATTATTAACAAACTATATTTCCTAATTATACATTACATTTTTAAACAAACTACACAATCACAATACCTTAATCAAGATCAGAAACATCATCTCCCCATTTAAATGTAAACAAAGGCATTTATAAACAATATTTGGGAATATGGATGAAGTTATCTCTCTCCAAACTTCTTCCTGCTGTATATGGGTGATGTTAATTAGGTCTTTCATGGTATAACCTATGTGGCAAGTACATCTCAGTTGGCAGTTGAGTGAAGTAATTTTCTGAAGTTGTTCATGGCAACGTTTCAGGAGGGCGTGGTCTATCATACCAGATTGGTATAGAAGAAATCCATGGGTTTTTATCCTCTGTGAAAACAAAAGAAAAACCGCTCTCCGAAAGCATCATATCCTTAGACCCATATTTGGAAGTCATAATACCTTCAAAACATATATGATGGTTTAGCTTGGCAGTCCATATAATGAGATGTCTTTCTGAACTTAGCTCCTTCACAGTCAAGAAATTTAAAGAAAACACAATAAAATACATAATCCAGACATTCCGTGAATGTTCCATCTTTACGTGGCTTCTATAACTATTTGTATTCTGTCTTTTTAAAGACTTTACCTTTTGTTTTGTTTGTTTTTTTGTTTTTCAAGACAGGATCTCTCTGTGGCTTTGGAGCCTGCACTGGAACTAGCTCTTGTAGACAAGGCTGGCCTTGATCTCACAGAAATCTGCTTGCTTCTGCCTCCCAAGTGCTGGGATTAAAGGCATATGCTACCACACCTTGAAGTCAACAGAGGTCAGTCTGACTTTGCCTCCCAGGCATTGGGATTAAAGACATGTGCAACCACTGCCTAGTTACCTTTTTTTTAAAAAAAGGCATTGTTTATTTTGTTACTTTTTCTCTATATTTTTCTTTTTCTCTCCTAAGTCTACATACATCCATACAACACTGTGACCTATTTATAGGTCTTTTCTGTCTGAATCTGCCTATTGTGAATCTGTAATTCTTTACTATCAAGGAGCACTTTTGCTTTGTGCTTTTAAAATGCTAAGCTCTTAAGAGTCTAAGCTGAAACAGTCACAGATCAAATACAAGTACTTCCTGCTTGCTCCACCCAGTCCAACATGGCGGAGCCACTTGTGTCTCTGAGCCGTGCACATTGCACCGTCAGCATTGCGGGGCTGTTTGTGCCTCTGAGTCACAGTGTGTAATGCCCTCCTTTCAGGCAGGAGCCAAACTCAGCACTCCAACCCAGAGAATGAGCTTTTTATCTGAGTTACAGCTGAATCTGCTATGCAGAACAATGTGCAGCCTGGAAACACCTCCGTGTACAGCTGCAGAAATCCACCATGCTCTCCTGCTGTCTGCCCTGGCACGGCATGGTCTCAGCTACCTAGCAGGTACGCAAACATCCAGTCCCACAAAAGCCATTGAAATGCTTTATAGCCAGAGTTTGAGCTGGTGGCATAGACAGAAAGCCCCATTTTAAAACTGCCTCTGCAGTGTTGCTTTGCTGAGTCAGGAAATCTCTCTTAGGTAGAATTAACAAACAGCAAAAAGCAGTGTTAAAGTCTTTCTCTCCTTTTTAAGCCCTCTCAGGTTTTTAAGTTGATTAACCACACATGTTGGAATGCCAAACTGTTGTAATTAGGGGAGAGGTATGGGTTATATTCCCAGCGCCTAGCTCCTAGCCCCCAGCCACTGGCCCGCTCAGCCACTGGTTGCTTGCTTATGCCCAAAATAATCACATGAGACTGTATTCATTTAAACTCTGCCTGGCTCATCATCACCACCCTCTTCTTGGCTAGCCACCACCTCATAAACTAACCCATTATAAAAGTCTGTAAGTCACCACGTGGTGACTTACCGGAAAGGTCTAACCTGCATCCATCTACGACGGGAGCCTCGTGGCGTCTGGCTCACTTCTTTCTCTCTTCCCAGAACTTCCTTTCTGTCTACTCCGCCCACCTAAGGGCTGACCTATCTTACAAGCCAGGCGGAGTCTTTATTTAACCAATCAAAGCACAGAAATACAGAAGACCTTCCTACTCCAGTGTAAGTGGAGGGTGACTCTTAGTCTATTGCCTGATTTTGTATTGTTTTCCTGCTAATGGGTTGCATTTTCATGAAGGTTTGTTCCTAATCTTATTGTGACTTGTTATGCCACATTGGGTTGATATTCTGGGGAAGCCTGGTCTTTTCTAAGAGTGGATGGAGAAGAGGTAGATCTTGGGGTGGGAGGAAAGAAGGTGGGAGGAGGACTGGAAAGAGTGGAGGGAGGGGAATTGCAATAGGATAAAATGGATGATAGAAGAATCAAAGACAGTAAAAGAAAGCAAATTTTCTTTTTTATTGTGAGTTCAAAATATACATCAAAAATAAATGTTACTCATAGAAAAAACACATAAAGTATAATTTTGAAGTTTTCTATTTAATAAGAACTAGCTGTGAAACTGTACAAAATATCCTTATGTGTATAGATGCTGTATGAATTTCTGTTGGCCTTTTCTCATGTTTTTAGAATTAATTAATAAGATGCGTTCTGGCAATTGCTTGTGTTCCTTAGAGAGGTGCTATGCCAATATAAGGTAATAGAAAGGAGAAATTCTATTAGAGTCAGGTTATAAGTGGAAGATCTATGAAACTTTGACCCATACTGATTAAAATATTTGTTCAAACTATGAAATAATCAGTGTCCAGTTCTGAAGGAGAATCATCATGGTTAACGGACTTGGCAGGTGCCATCAAGCAATATTACTTATGCTGTTGAGCATTTATGAACCTAATCTGACTCAATTTCTCAATGGAGAAAATAATATAATAGTTTTCTTTGGGAAATCCTGGGCATTCCCAAATAATGCTTTTCTTTTTTTCTTTATACCTCACAGTGGTAATTTAGACATTGTAGTCCACAGCCTGCTTAACTAGCTTTTCAATGTCATAAACATAAGGTTACCTTGGATAATTTTTTTTGTACGTCCCTGTGATTAGTCAAAGTTCCCAACTTCTTAAAATGCACAGTGAGGTGGCTGATTCCAGCCAAAGCATCAGACCTTTCCTGGAATGCAGTTGGACATTTAGGGGACGTGAAGAAATCACTGTTAATTCATAAAGGAAAAGCGTAAGACCCACTGACCAGTTGAGCAAATCATCACCCTATTCACTTGTTCCTAGAAATCATTTGCAATGGATATTCTTTCAATTAAAGAGGAAATTAACTGCCTCCCAAGAACCAAATTAAGAAGTCCAAGGCAACGAGCTGGGAAGGTCTTTATGGATGGTGTGGCTACCTGATGAGCAGCAATTTCACATCTAATTACAGCGGTGTATAATTTATAACTCTCCTCTTCTTTCAAATTACATCATATTGTAAGGTTTCCCGCTGAGGACTGGGAGAAGGCTCTGTGTATACCAGAACTGTCTCACCTCTTTGCTGGGAACAAGGCACTATAATGACTGTACAGGACTTCACTCTGTTCAGAAGAGGACACATGTCTTGTAGCAAGCACCTTCAACACCAGCCTTGGGTTTGACTATCAAGGCAGGCTTTGGATGAGACAATTAAGAAGGAAGCAACTGTGTGGCGTGTATTTTTTCCCTTCTCACTTTCTTCTACTCTATACTAAGTTCTTTTTTTTAATTCTTAAACATGTATGATTACTTAGATCCTTTTTAGGTGAGACAGAAGATAATGAAGGGGAGGAGTAAAACCACTCTTTAAGGATCGTAGCTTATATTTCTCTAAATATCTGTGAATTTTCCAGTGCAAAAGTCAGACTTGCTCAGTGTACATGGCTGTATTTTGTATTTGAGACTATTCCACAAACTTGAGGAATGTCAGCGAGTCAAATGTGTCCTATATTCTTGAATAGCTTGACGATTTCTGACAGGTTTGATTAAACTGTTCTTCAATAAACAGCAGTAACAGTGGAAGTGAAAGGTGTAGACTATTGCCCCTCTGCAACTACTCATTACATCATTATATTCTTACATCTGCAATCCAGTCAGCCAGCTTCTTCTTCATATAGAAGAGCACACCACCTTTGACAAGAGCAATCTTTTTCATCATCACAGAAAAAAGTCAAAAATTGAATATGCATTTCTGTTTCAAAATATGAGAATTTTAAATCAGTTACCACTCAGAAAATTCATTTAATAAATTGGAAATGTGTTTTAGTATTTAATGAAGAAAATTTTGTCCTCTTAAAATAAATAGAAATATAGATAAGGTCCAATATTTGCACACTATTTAGCATTGTACAGAAACTACGGAAGTAATACAACACTCAAATTACAAAATAATAGTAAAGTACAAAAGATATCAATCTTCCTATACAAATATGGACTATATAATTATAAGCGTCACCACTCACAATGCCCAAAGCTTGCCTCACCTCTTGTGGAGAGTTTAGCAGTGTCCAAATTAAAAGGGTTGCTTGTGAATCACTGGGTAGACAAGTGAATGCCAATGACACATTCCATTGGCTCTTTGGACTGAGAATGATACCTCATGAGGAAGCAAAATGACTTTTAGTAACTGAAGTCATGCACCCCTGAGTACTCATCATTAAAGATATTTTCTCTGTGCCATGTAAGATACCACGAGCTCTTTTATGTTCGTTAGCCCAACCCACTCCCCTTTTCTGATCTTTTTGTCATTGTTGTCCTTATTTTGTTCTCTGAGGTGATTTCTTTGCTGTACAAAATGTTTGCCTACTATTTTCAGTACAGTGATACATCAATCTCTCTTCAGGTCTCTCTAACTGCTTGTCATATAATTACACTCTAGCATTGTTATCACTTTTTCAAATAATCTCTTTCGGACTCTTGATACCTTTGTCAAAATATTTACAACATTGGGCGCCTTTCCTCCACAGGATGTATACTGTAATTCAATCATTGTCAGATAATAAGATTTCCAGCATCTGTTTTCCATCATATTCAGTCTAGTTGCATGAGTACAAAATTTTTATTGGGCACTGTTAAATTCCAGGCCTTGCTTATTATCAGAATCATCAAATGCACACTTGGTGAACTGAAGGAATGCCTTGTAATTTTAGAAAACACACACACACAAATACAAAACTTAGTCATGTGTGGTATTATAACCTATGTACTGTGGTTCAGGCAGAGCTACAACCTCAGTGCCAGTCTGGATTATAATGAGATACTCCATTTTAATTTTTTTCTTTCACATTCATACACACAAACACACATATATATGCTGGTCTGCAAATAGACACTGGAAATTGTCTTTTCAAATGTGTTCTTCTGTAAGTCTTTCAGTCTTTGGGCTTTCTTTACCTTCTCTTTTTAAAATGAATTTCATCTCTTAACTTTAAAGTACTTAAGGTTGCCCAATCGCACCACTAGGACATGTGCTCAACTATATTTATAGCAGCATTGTCTGTCATGGCCAGAACCTAGAAACAACCTGTGTGCTCCTCAACCAAAGAATGGATACGGAAAATGTGGTATATTTACACAATGGAATACTACATAGCAAAAAAAAAAAGTAACAAAATCTTGAAATATGCAGGCAAATGGATCAATCTAGAAAACATCATGCTGAGTGAGGTAACCCAGATCCAGAAAGACAATAATCATATGGACTCACTTATAAGTGGTTTTTAAATATAAAGCAAAGAAAAAAAGACTACATCACAATCCCAGAAAACTTAGCCAAACATGAGGACCCTAAGAGAGACATACATGGATCTAATCTACATGGGAAGTAAAAAAAAAAAAGATCTGAGTAAATTGGGAGCATAGGGACTATGGGAGAAGGTTGAAAAGGAGGGGAAAGGAAAAAGTGCAGAGAAAAATGTACAGCTCAATAAAATCAAAAAATAAAGAAAAAAAAGGAATTAAAAAATGTCCTTATGGATCACCTGGTCAGGCTTTGGTACAAACTCCAAGGTTTTAGTAACTTCCTCTGGCACACTGATGATATTTTTTTTCTTATGTCTTTGCTCTAGGCCATTTCCATTGCTCTGTTTCCACCTACTTTTCTTTAGTGTGATTTTATCTACTTTCTGCATTAGGAGAAATTCTCATGATGTTCCCATTGTATAATCTAAACAATGATTCTGCTTTCTCAATAAATAGCTGATGTTTAGTTGTATGCTGATGATACTAGTAGCCAATAAAGTTAAAAGTTTCTGTTACCAATGTCCCATAAATTGTGTTGGATGAACTATTAACTATAGAATCTCTCTGTATATTTCTATATATTTTTGTCTAGAAATTTTTTTCTCAAATGCTGATGCCCAGAGATAAGCAAAAACTACTGGGGTTGTAAGGCTGTCTGAAATTTCAGAAGGTGTGACCATACTGTGGAGTTTTGAATATGGGCTCCCATAGACCTGTGCTGAAAATGTCCATGTCCTTCATTATTTACACCACAACACCTCATGTGACCTTTCTTTTCTACTGCAGATGTGATTATGAGAAACAATGATTGTCATAACTCATCTCTTTTAAATATAAAGCAAAGATTATAATTGCCTTCTTATAGTAATGCATTTCTTTCTTTAACATGATCATATTTCTGATTAAAATCAGTTTATGCTGAATAAAGTTGTGCCTATTTTGTTCAGCAATCTAAAAATATGTCCAAAGCATATATAATCTTTTGGAATACTTTTAAAATGATTACGTTTAAATTTTATGGAGACTACAAATTCACAGTAGCAACTCAGAGGTACACACACAAATGTCTATATTCTATTACTTTCTCTTGAAACTGTCTCACTTGAATCTATCCATCTTGAAACTACCACATAGATATGATTCACATGTATTTATCTTTTCAATAATTGAAATATTTTAAGGAAAATGACTATGGTGATGCTCCCTCATCAGGGCTTCAAAGTTTGGTAATTAATGTTGGTAGGCTTGAATTATGAGCAATGGTTATGTGTGTGTCCAACTTCTGCTAAAACACCTGGTCAGAAAAATATTAACTTGGAGGTAGAAATTTTCACTGGCTGCATAAATACTATGAAAGACTGAGGGTTATTTTTTTGTTTGTTTGTTTAGAGACACAGTTTCTCTGTAGCTTTGGAGCCTCTACTGGCACTAGCTCCTGTAGACCAGGCTGATCTTGAACTAACAAAGATCCACCTGTTGTAAATGGGGAGGAGGTGTGGGTTATATTCCCAGCGCCTAGCTCCCAGCCCCCAGCTGCTGGCCCGCTCAGCCACTGGTTGCTTGCTTATGCCCAAAATAATCACATGAGACTGTATTCATTTAAACTCTGCATGGCCCATCATCACCACCCACTTCTTGG
>JAQHUG010000219.1:461269-471875 GCA_028555095.1 Dicrostonyx torquatus
GTCTTTGAAAGATATGAAGAATGCCTATCTAAAAATATATCTATGCATACTTAGAAAATCTAACTAATATGACTACAAACTTAACTATTATAGATGATTATCTATTAACAACCTATATTTCCTAATTATACATTACATTTTGAAATGAACTACACAATCACAATACCTTAATCAAGATCAGAAACATATATACATATATACAGCAAAATTAACATATATAAAGCAAAATCCATATCAATGCAAATTATTCATATCCATATCTTCTCCCGCTTTAAACGTAAAAAAGCATTTATAAACAATATTTGGGAATATGGACGATGTTATCTCTCTCTAAACTGCTTCCTGCTGTATGGGAGTGATGTTAATTAGGTTTTTATGGTATAACCTGTGTGGCAGATACATCTCATTTGGCAGTTGAGTGAAGTAATTTTCTGAAGTTGTTCATGGCAATGTTTCAGGAGGGCGTGGTCTATCATACCAGATTGGTATAGAAGAAATCCATGGGTTCTTACCCTCTGTGAAAACAAAAGAAAAACCTCTCTGAAGCATCATATCCTTAGACCCATATTTGGAAGTCATAATACCTTCAAAACATATTTGGTAGTTTAGCTTGGCAGTCCATATAATGACATGCCTTTCTGAACTTAGCTCCTTCATAGTCAAGAGATTTAAAGAAAACACAATAAAATATATAATCCAGACATTCCATGAATTTTCCATCTTTACGTGGCTTATTTTTCTTATTTCTTTTAATCTATAACTATCTTTATTCTGTCTCTTCAAAGACTTTACCTTTTTTTGTTTTGGTTTTGTTTTTGTTTTTTAAGATAGGGTTTCTCTGTGGCTTTGAAGCCTGCGCTGGAACTAGAGCTCTTGTAGACCAGGCTGGTCTCGAACTCACAAGGATCTGCCTGCCTCTGCCTCCCTAGTGCTGGGATTAAAGGTGTGTGCTACCACACCTTGAAGTCAACAGAGGTCAATCTGCATTTGCCTCCCAGGTGTTGGGATTAAAGGCGTGTGCAACCACCACATAGTTACCTTTTTTTTTAAGGCATTGTTTATTTTATTACTTTCTCTCTATTTATTTTATTTTATTTTATTTTTTCTCTCCTAAGCCTACGTACATCCATACAACACTGTGACGAATTTACAGGTCTTTTATGTCTGAATCTGTAATATTATGAATCTGTAATTCTTCACTATCAAGGAGTGTTTTGTGCTTTTAAAATGCTAAGCTCTTAAGACTTTAAGCTGCAATATTCACAGATCAAATACGAGTACTGCCTGCTTGCTCTGCCCAGTCCAACATGGTGGAGTCGCTTGTGCCTCCGAGCCATGCACGTTGAACCAACAGCATGGCGGGGTTGTTTGTGCCTCTGAGTCACAGTGCACAATGCCCTCCTTTCAGGCAGGAGCCAAACTCAGCACTCCAACCCAGAAAATGATCTTTTTATATGACTTACAACTGAATCTGCTATGCAGAGCAATGTGCAGCCTGGAAACACCTCTGTGTAGGGCTGCAGAAATCCACCATGCTCTCCCGCCTGTTTAAGCCTGATCCTGCCATCTTCCCTGGCACGGCATGGTCTCAGCTACCTAGCAGGCATGCAAACATCCAGTCCCACAAAAGCCACTGAAATGCTTTATAGCAGGAGTTTGAGCTGGTGGAGCAGACAGAAAGCCCCATTTTAAAACTGCCGCCGCAATGTTGCTTTGCTGAGTCAGGAAGTATCTCTTAAAGGAGCTATGGCAGGCCGCCAGCCGTGCTAAACTTTATATCTGTATCTAGATTTCCTTTTTAAGCCCCCTCAGGTTTTACATGGAGTCAGCCAACACGTTGGGCAGCCAAACTGTTGTAAATGGGGATGAGGTGTGGGTTATATTCCCAGCGCCTAGCTCCCAGCCCCCAGCCGCTGGCCCGCTCAGCCACTGGTTGCTTGCTTATGCCCAAAATAATCACATGAGACTGTATTCATTTAAACTCTGCCTGGCCCATCATCACCACCCTCTTCTTCGCTAACCCTCACCTCATAAACTAACCCATTATAAAAGTCTGTAAGTCACCATGTGGTGACTTACCGGAAAGGTCTAACCTGCATCCATCTGCGATGGTGGCTCGTGGCATCTGGCTCACTTCCTTCTCTCTTCCCAGAACTTCCTTTCTGTCTACTTTGCCCACCTAAGGGCTGACCTATCTTACAAGACAGGCGGAGTCTTTATTTAACCAATGAAAGCACAGAAATAACAGAAGACTCCTACTCCATCCACCTGCCTCTGCTTCCCAAGTGCTGGAATTAAAAGCATGTGCCACCACCGCCCACCAAGACTGAGTTTTTTTCTAAGAGTTCATTATTTTCCTTTTGGTGTTTATTTGGCATTGCAGAAATGTTTTCATGATACTGATGTTAGGAAATAGGTACCTGAGTAGCTTCTGCTATTCCAGGATTTCTGACTCCTGCACTTTTCCTTATACAACATGCACTCTATACAAATAAATGAATTTGAACATACATTTGAAAATAAATCTTTTACCTATACATAAGCTATAGCTGAATTACTTCTACAAATGTCTAAAATTGATTGATGAGGCTTAATTGCCAATCACACATTTTAATTGTCAAAATCATCATCTTAATTTATTACCATTTTTGAACTTTTGGATACAGTCTGAATGTCCTTTCTAATGTATGACTTGGTATTAAGTACTATGACAGAATTGTGAACTACTACTTACATGAATTAAGAAAATATTAGTAGATTCTAGGATATGGTGACAGCTTTCAACTGAATTAATGTGCATCAGTGATGTCACTTCTAAGAAGAGTAAAATGTGACTATATAGAGAGAAGCTGTCCTTCAGTGCAGAAATATAACTTCCTGGCTCATTTTAAGCTCTGATGGTATTTTACAATAAATATTAATAGTTATTTGCATATAGATAAAAGATGAATTATAATTATAATGTCCTAGAATTTGTTTTGTTTTAACAGTTACTAAGGAAATAAACTAAATGAGTGGTTATGTCTGTAGTAGAGGAAATATTGGTTCATCAATTATCTATTGGTGCAAATATTTCACTAGAGTTCTTATTATAGAAAATACCATAATTAGGATGGTAAAGTGTCTGAGTCTTAAGGTGAGTTCCTGGGTAGCAAAACTGGAGTCACCATATAGTAACTGATCTCTTAAATATTATTTATTTTTCACTCATATTTCCCTACAGGTAAAACAAAACTATTGATAAGATCTAACTGCAAATGTATACAAGGTGTAGAAATCAATACTTTAAAGTGTTTGACACCATATTTTGCTAATACTGACTAGATGAAATTTCCAGTGGGAAAAATGGGATTTGTCATAGAGATGGCAGGGCATTGAATATTCCTAGAAATCACCTGCTCTCCCCACCCCAAATTTTCCAATGATAAATGACTTATCCTCTTGTATTTTGAAAAAACTCAAAAAAAATCAGGCTCATAATGAATTATTGGATAATTACTTATGAGGTTGTCTATATAGTGTAATAACTTTTCTGAGTTTTTTCTATTTAATTTGTTATTGCCAGTTTAGTTCAGTAGACCTACAGAAGGTGGAACAATTTCCCCCTTCACATGTTAATTATCTAAAAGATCTACTTTACATATAAAGAAAGAATATGTTAACAGATCTATCATTCTAACCTATGTCAAAGTGAATGATCATAGTTCTATTAATTTCAGCAAAGCCAACTTCAAGGAGGAAAATTATCAGTTATGAAGAAGGACATTACACAATGATAAAGCGATCAATTCCTCAGAAGACAGAAAAATCTATAATGTGTATGGAAAAATTGTCCTTCATAGTTAGAGATTTCAACATTCTTTCATCTGTAATTGCTAGAGCAGATAAGCAGAAAATCAGTAAAAATAAAGTTTATCTGAACAGCATGATCAATCATCTGGATACAATTAGCATTGGTAGACTAGTCTATCCAAACAGAGAAGAATATACATTCTTCTCAAGATTACATGGGACAGTCAGCACGATAAAGCACATTACTGTCCACAGGAAAAAAATCTTCACGGGATAGAAAGTAAAGAAAATATACAGAGAATTCTGACAGGGAATAGGAGACTGAAGCCACAGCAGAAACACAGTTGGGCAATACACAAGTGTTTGAAGGTCAAATTATTTTCACATCATATATGAGTCAAAGGAATCTCAAAAGAATTTGCAAACTCTTTGAAATTAAATTAAAGCACAATTTGAATTTATAGAATGTAGGAATCTATTCTTCACAGGATATTTATAGCACTAAATGTATATATTATAAGAAAGACTTAAGTAAATAATCTACAATAACTTTTAAATCAGAAAAGAGAGGATAAGATTATTTGAACCTAAAGTAATGGAAATAAATCCATAATTTAAAACATAGAGCAAAATAACTTAAATATGAAGAAGCTATTATTGTAATTCAAAGAAGGTACAAGATAAAACATTTTTTAAATAAAGAGAATCAGAATCTCTTCTGTGAAGATGAAACTGACCTAGCTGATAAATCCCTATGCACTTTATGCTAAATGAGAAGACAATTGAACAATATGAGGAAAGGGAGAGAGAGAGAAAGAAGGGGTGTACCCCACATAGTAAAAGACAAGGGATGCTATGAACAATGGTAGAAATTTTGTGTTACTATAATTGATAATGTAGATGTTATGAACAATTTGTAAACAGAAACAAACATACAAATGTCAAAGAGAAATAGACATACTAGGATCTACAGGAAGTCTCAGTGGATAAGGACACTTGCTACAAAACCCAATGAATGACTCAAGTTTAGTCCCTAGAAATAATATCATAAAAACAAGGAATTAATTCCCATAAGCTTTACTTTGACCTTCACATGTGTGCTGTAATATATACATATATGCACATACATACAAATACACACAAATGCACATACTTCTATATAAATATAATACAACATTTAAAAAATGTATTTATTTTTGTACTTACACCAACTAAATATATTGAGCCTATAACTAACAATCTTCTGAAGAACATTATTTCTGGCCTTGTCTGTTTGATCAATATTTAGAGGAGAAATCATAGTTTTTTTGCAATCTGTTTTTAAAAATGGAATCAGAAAGGACAATTTATTGTTTGTTTAATACCATCACTACTGTCTACACAGTCCAAAATAAGTTGAAGAAATTAAAATAAAGTAAAAGCAAAGGCCAGTATTTTTTTATGAAATAGGCTTGTAAACCCCTTATTTCAAAAAGGTCAAAAGAGTCTACTAATCTACAAAATTAATTATACAGCAGGGAGGAATGCTATTCATTTAAAGCATGCAAGTATGGTTAAAACTTGAAAACAAAATGATGTAACAGATCTCCTGAGCAAGCTATAAAAGAAAACTGATATAATCATATAAATTATCATAGAACAAGCATTAGACAAATTAAATGCCTACTTATAATAAAATAAAAATAAAAAGTCCCATTAAGCAGAGAAAAGAGGAAACTGTCCTTAAATTTTTCAATATAGAAAAGCTCCTACAATTAGCTTGATGATGAGGACTGGGAGGTATCCCTAACATTAGGGGGAAAATGGGTTCATTCTGCTTTGTCCAGTTTAATTAATATATTAGAAATCTACTACTGACCTAAGAGAGCAGAAGGAAATGACAAAGAGTCCAGATGGAGAACAAAAAAAAAAAAACAAAAAACAGACACAAAAATAAAACAAACTTGGTTTTACAGATGATAGAATTGTCTATATCAACCACCTTAGTGACAATTGTACCGTGCTGTTTCAAATATGCTGTTTGCATTAATTCCTAAAAATGAAATATCACAGTGTTCCATATTCATAGATTGGAATAATATTGTCAAAATTCGAGTTCTTTATTCATATCTACAGAGTTTATGTAATCCTTTTATAAATGCATAAAGTGTTTATGTAAATGATTTTGTTATCAATAAAAACTCAGGAGTCAAAGATCAGGGTAAAATTCTGATAGATCCCAGAAGTGGTAGAGGAGCTACATAACTGTTCTCTGTATACTTCCCAGATCAAAGACAGAATAACATCTACCAATCCTTCCTTCCTCTTTTCTGTTGTCTTCTCTATCCATATTCTCGGGTTCTCTATGCTAATTCCATAAGCATAAGGTAGTCACTGACTCTGCCTCCTGATTCACTTGATTAACAGATTCAGATTTTTGCAGTGTAATCAGCTATGTCAGAGAGAGAGAGAGAGAGAGAGAGAGAGAGAGAGAGAGAGAGAGACGGAGAGGGAGACGGAGAGGGAGACGGAGAGGGAGAGGGAGAGGGAGAGGGAGAGAGAGAAGGAAAGAAAGGACAGTAGTTTCAGAGTGATACAGTATGATAAGTTAACATTCCCCCAAGAAAAAATCCAGGAAAGCTCTTAGCTCTTCAGCTACATACAATATGAACAATTATCAGGTATTGTCTAAATAAAAAGAAAATGTTTAACTCTAACACAGTGAAACTTTATACAGTAAGAATAATTATCAAGTAATAATTACATTCACAATGTCCAGCCCCTTAGTATTTGGCAAATTCTGGGAAAGTACTCTATTATCTATCCTATCTTGATGAATCCAAATTTTATACCTAAACCACTTTTTATCATAACTTGTATCATTATTACTGAAGATGTCTTCTTAAATCCCAAAATATTTTCTTAGATAAACAACTTAACCACTTATGTCTTCAAATCTTTGTAAACTTTATGTATTTTAAGTTTCTTTGCTTAATTTGATAACAAAGAAATTATAAAACTGGCTAGTCTTCAATCTTCATAAGAGACATGAGAAATATAATATTATCTGAGTAAACAGAAAGTAGAGAACAAAAACTTTCAAAACTATAGAAATGACAGAAACTGGTCCCCCATGACCTCAAAAGAATTCTGAAACACAGACTGTGACTGCACAGGGTAGACAAAGAGAGGAACACTTAAGCACAGGCTACAATTGCACAGAGTGGACCTCAGCAGCTCCCTGAGACACAGAATCTGACGGTACAGAGCAGATCAAGAACAGTGCCTAAAGGAACAGACAGGAACTGCAAGAATTAGACCAAGAGGCAAAGACACTGCCTGCACCAATTAAAGAGATGGGTGGGTGCCAATGCAAGAATTCATCCAACAACTTAAAAAGAAACATGGTAACGCCAGAACTAGTGGTCATACTACAGGAAGACTTTATCATCCTAACCCAGAAGAAGCAGAAGAAAATGATTTTAAATGTAACTTTTTGAGGATAATGGAGACTTTTAAAGAGAAAATAAAAAATTCCCTTGAAGAAATGGAGGAAACACCAAACAAAAGTGGAAGAAATCAATAAATCACTTAAAGAAAACAAAAAAATACAATTAAACAGGTGAAGCAAAAAGTTCAAGACTAGAAAACTGAAATAGAGGCAATAAAGTAAACACAAAAGGAAATTCTGGAAATGGAAAATTTGGATAAACAGATGGAAGCTACACATGTAAGCATAACCAACAAAATACAAGAGATGGAAGAAAGAATCTCAGGTGTTGAAGATACTATAAAGGAAATAGATTCACCAGTCAAAGAAAATGTTAAATCCAACGAATTCTTAAGACAAAACATTCAGAAAATCTGGGATACCATGAAAAGACCAAATCTAAGAACAATAGGGATAGAAAGAGGAGAAAAACTCCAGCTCAAAGGTACAGAAAATACTTTCAACAAAATCATAGAAGAAAACTTTCCCAACCTAAAGAAGAATATGCCTATGAAGGTACAAGAAGCTTACAGAACACTAAATAAACTGGACCAAAAAAAAGTTCCTTCCCCATATAATAATTAAATGCAAATCATACAGAATAAAAAAAGAATATTAAGAGCTGCAAAGGAAAAGGGTCAAGTAAAGGCAGACCTATCAGAATTACACCCAACTTCTCAATAGAAATCATGAAAGCCAGAAGGTCCTGACATATGTGTTGCAGACTCTAAGAGACCATGAATGTAAGCCAGCCTAGTATATCTACCAAAGGTTTTAATCACCATCAATGGAGAAAACAAGATATTCCATGACAAAACCAGATTTAAATAATACCTATCCACAAATCCAACCCCAGAAACTAGTACAGAAAGTACTAGTAGGAAAACTCCAACCCCAGAAAGCCAACTGCACCCACAAAAACACGGGCAACAGATAACTTCATTCCAGCAAACCCCAAAGAAGAGAAACACATAAACACTACCATTGAAGAATAACAGGAGTTAACAATCACTGGTCATTAATATATCTTAACATCAATGGACTTGATTCACCTATAAAATGATACAGGCTAAATGAATGGATATGAAAACAGGATCCATCCTCCTGTATACAAGAAACATACCTCAACCCCAAAGACCAAATTGACCTTAAATTTGTATCAATAAACCAAGATCCATACCAATGCAAATTTTCATAGCATATTCCCCTTTAAATGTAAAAAAAAATACAAACAATATTTGGAGAATATGGGTGTAATTCTTCTCCAAACTATGTTTAGCTGATTGGGGGTACTGTTAATCAGGTCTTTCATGGTGTATCCTGTGTGTTAGGTTCATCTCATTCAACAATTGGGTGAAGTAATTTTTTGGAGGTGTTCATAGCAACCTTTCAAAAGTTCTTGATCCATTAAACCTTATTAGCCTGGAATGAATTCACAGGAAACAAAAGAGGAAACTTTTTTCTAAAGCAACATACCTTAGACTCAAATTTTAAAGTCAAGATACCTTTAGAATATATATGTTGGTTTAGCTTAGCAGTCCATACAATGAAATGTCTCTCTGTACTTAGCTCCTTCACAGTCAAAAAATTCAAAGAAAACACAATAATAAATGTAATCTAGACGCTCTGTGAATTTTCCATCTTTATGTGGCTTAATTGTTTTTACTCTATTGCATTTTAATATTCATTTTATCACCTTTACTACTTTAATCTATGACTTACTCTGTCTCTTTAAAGAATTTACCTTTAAAAAAAAACATTTACTTTCTTTTATACTTATCTATATTCTTTTTCTTCTTTCTCCAAAGCCTACATACATTTATGTAACATAAAAAGACCCATTTAGAGGTCTTTTATGTCTGAATCTGTCCTATTGTGTATCTGCAATTCTTTACTGTCCAGGACTACTTCTTAAAATGCTAAGTCCTTCTTAGAAACTTAAGCTGTGCCATTACTAAGGGAAATATGGCCCTGCCTACTTGCTCTGCACAGCCCAGCATGGCAGTGCTGCTTGCTGCCTTTGAGAGCCCATGCACAACACCCCATCTCTAGGCATACAGCTGTTCTATGTTGCCACCAAGCAAGCCATAGTATGTTGGTCACAAACTCCATTTAAATGCTCAGTCTCCTGAAAGAGCCAGAGGTCAGAATGACCCAGAAATCCAGCATTTTAAAATGGCCATGCCTTTTTTTTTCCTGCTACTGCTGAATCAGGAAAAACTATCTTAAGGGAGCTGCAGCATGCCACCAGCAAGCAAAGCTCATTTTAATAATAATAAATGCAGCTAGCTTTATTTAGTGTGTGTGTGTGTGTGTGTGTGTGTGTATGTGTGTGTGTGTACAATTTCTTTCCAAGCCCTCTCAGGTTTTACATGGATTTAGACAACCACGTTGACACACCAACTTGTAGTAAGGAGGCTGCTAGTTAGTTCCCAGCCACTTAACCTCGAAATTATAATGCAGAAACTTTATTAATTAAATCTCTGCTTGACCCATTGGCTCTAGCTTCTTATTTGCTAACTCTTACATCTTAATTTAACCCATCTCCATTATTCAGTACATTACCACAAGGTCATGGCCTATCAGCAAAATTTGAACACATCTGTCTTCAGGGGTAACTCCATGGCTTCTCCTTGACTCTGCCCCCTTTCTCCCAGCATTCAGCTTAGTTTTTCCTACCTAGCTCTGTTCCTCTAAAGCTCTGCTATAGGCCCAAAGCAGTTCCTTTATCAATGGGAATCACAGTATAACAAATCTCACATGCTAATAGAGAAGTCACTGTAGAGACTGCCTTAAGTATAGAGTTTTTCTTCCTGCATTTTAGAAGTGGGCCAGGCATGAGAGAAACCACACCAGAGAGGCCCTCATGGTGTGGGTGGAATATGCACCATTATTGTAAGAAAGTACATGGTGGAGAGATGGGAGAGAAAGAGAAGTGGAATGGTTTGTGTAGTATCGAGGTAGAACTGGAGACATGAGGGTGATGAGGAATAGCCAGATGTGAGTAGCCTGTGCTGTCATAAAAGTTCGTGGAGATGTACCATCCCTAGACACCTCTGAGAGCCATGTCTGGGTCAGTGATCCTGCACTAATAGGGGTCTAGATCAATGTCTATAGCCTTTCTTTCCACCAAAGGCCATAAAGATGCCTCTCATTCAGGCAGCATTATTTGTAATAGCCAGAACCTGGAAACAACCTAGGTGCCTGTCAATGGAAGAATGGATCCAGAAAGTGTGGAAAATATACACATTACAATACTACTCAGCGGAAAAAAACAATGACATCTTGAATTTTGCATGCAAATGGATGGAAATAGAAAACTCTATCCTTAGTGAGATATCCCAA
>JAQHUG010000219.1:479713-542074 GCA_028555095.1 Dicrostonyx torquatus
TAATGGGCCAATCAGTTAATAACCTAATGTAGACTCTCTGTGTGATTTTCTTTGGGGCTTGCCAGCTGTGGGGTACTGGGCAGGACAGAAACCCCAACAAGTAGGACCCTCATGTTACAGAGCCATGTAGGGGTAATTAAGGTACTGCCTGTGTCCTGCCTAGTCTATACCTTAAGCATGCTGTTATCATGATAATTACCATCCTGCCTGAGATTAGCAAGAATGGCAGAGCTGCTTCTGCCTTGGAGTCAGTTGGGCCCAGCGCAGTTCCAGGCACACAGTGAGTCCAAATTGTCATCAAGCAAGCAAATCGTAGCATTTTAGTCAGAAAGCCTCATTGAAATGCTCTGTTTCCTGCCAGAGCCAGAGGTCGCGTTGGCGGCACAGACTGTAACCTGGTATTTTAAAACCGCCAGTTTCTAGCTGATCTGATCCCACTGCCTATCCAGGCAGAAAGAGTGAGCCATGGTCATAGTCTCAGCTGCCTTACTCCCAACCCCGAGTGGGCACAGAAAAATCGGAGCCCACATACGCTCCATAGCATGGAACTTGTACCAGCGGCAGAGCCCAGGAAGCTCTGTTCCAAACAGCTGCAGGTTTTGCTGAGTCAGGAAATCTCTCTGTGGCACGCCATCCACAAACAGAAAAAAAAATTGCGTTAAATTCTCTCCTTTTTAAGCCCTCTCAGGTTTTTTTTAAAGTGGATTAACCCCACATGTTGGAGCGCCAAACTGTTGTAAGAGGGGGTGCAGGTTTTGTTCCTGCTGAGGAGCAGGGCGATTTGTTCCCAACACCTGAGAGGAGCATGGGCCCTTTTGTTCCTTCCACCCTGGCTCTAGGCTGCCAGCTAGCTTATGCCTGAAATAACCACACGACAATTATATTAATTTAAATACTGCCTTGCCCATTATCTCTAGCCTTTGCTTGGCTACCTCTTACATTTTAAACTAACCCATTATAAAAGTCTGTATATCACCACGAGGTGATGACTTATCAGAAGATTCTAACCTGCATCCATTTTGGGCCAGAGGATCATGGTGTCTGCTACACTTCTTTCTTCCCCAGCCTTCTGTTCTGTCTACTCCACCCATCTAAGGGCTGTGTCCTATCTTACAGGCCAAGGCAGTTTCTTTATTAACCAATGAAAGCAACAAAAATAAAGAAGGACCCTCCTACATCAATCCCATCCATGCCCCTATTTTCTTTTCCAAAGGAGGCTACTTTTTTTCCCTGAGTCTACTTCTTTTCCACCCCAAACCTATACAACTTATAACCAACCTCTAACACATGACAATTGTCCTGAATCCTAAGGACAAATTTGGTTGTGAGATGGAATGATGTTTCTTAGAATTATGTATAGCTATCATGGGGCCATGTTATATCTATGGGATTCTGTGAAAACTAAAATGATGTCTAAGTCTCAAGATTACTCCTGGTACAATTTTACATATTCTCTGAGTAGTCAGTATATTTTTCTGAAGTTCTTATTTGAAGTCCTGTCCCAAATGTTCTAAGAAGTTGCACCATCTCAGTCAGCCATGTTGGAATCATCTTGAGCAGTTTGTGGTCCAAAACTGATCTTTGAGTGGTGCTATCAGCTCAATGGCATCATATGAACCAGGTGAAATCATTATTGGGGCCCCATCTTCTTTCTGGAGATTTCAGAGATTGCTGTAGGAAAATGTATTGTTCACTGTGGAAAACATAAACATTATTCTTATCAAAATGGAATGTTTGAATTTTGATAGACATATATTCAATGAAAGGTACCATAGAATTCATTTTTCTTTGGTAATTGTATGCAACTTTTGAGGAGACATTCTAATCTCTAATAATCAAAACAACTTCCTAATTTCTTTCCAACTCTATCTCTTTTGTCTATATGTACGGGACTTGAGCAGTTTAGGGATTGTCTTGTTCTGTTTGTACTGCTAGAAAACTTGAAAAATATATGTATACAGACTTATTTGTAGCTATTTTAAAGTCCGGCAAGCAGTATTAAAGTTCTGGCATGTAGCCAGTACATTCTTGGATTCTCACACATAATGCAAAAGAAAAGGGGAGATAAACTTTTCATGAAGTTCTTTCTTTTTTTCTTTTTTAAAGTTTTTTCTCTTTCTTCTTTTCTGTTTTCTTTCTTGTTTTGGTTTTTCAAGACAGAGATTCACTCTGTAGCTTTGGTTGTCCTAGAACTTGCTTGATAGGTCTTAAATTCATAGAGATCTGCCTGCCTCTGCCTTCTGAGTGCTAGGATCAAAGGCTTGCCCCACCACTGCCCACCATGAGGTTCTTTTACAAGATATTCCATTCCACTTGTGAGACTGGATTGTTATGCTGAGGCAGACATTGTTGGTAGGACACTTAGCATTGTCTGGATAATCATAGGTTTGCACAGCACTAAACGTCTGGCCTTCTGTATTTAAATCTCTGCTTCATTTCCAGAACTTCATTTCCAGTGTGTGACTTCACTGTGTAGAAATACAAGTCTTGTTCCAGATTCTCTTTTCAGTGAAAAGAGATGTAGAGAAGTTTATATTCTCATAAAGGTGACCATAGTGCCTTTACCTCCCTTGTTTTTTTTTTTTTTCAATTGAACAGCTCCACATTCTTCTAAGTGTAACATTTTACTTAAGAGTGTAGGAAAGCTATTGGTGACTTCTCTGCTCTTCTCTCCTGATCTCATCTTTCTTAGCCTTGAACTAAGATTTTAGTTGCAAACATTTTTGTCTTAAAAAGAACCTATATCCCGCCGGGTGGTAGCGACACATGACTTTAATTCCAGCACTTGGGAGGCAGAGGTAGGCAGATCTATATGAGTTCAAGACCAGTTTGATCTACACAGTGAGTTCCAGGACAGTTTCCAAAGTTACAGAGAGAAACCCACTCTTGAAAAACAAACAAACAAAAGAACCTAAGAACCTATGTCTTCATGGTCCTTTAACTCTAGCACATTTGGAGTTCAACAAAGATGTTCTATATATACTTTTAAGTCATCCTTTGATGTCTTTCATTTGAAATATCACTGAATCTTCTGAAACCACATTATAGAATCTTCCCAGATAGTTACAGATCATCTGTATATTGCCATTACTCCAAATTCTTTGTCATATTTGTCTGAAGCTGCTCACAAAGACGTTTTGTCACCCTAATAACAGATACTCCCAAGAGTAGTGACATTAATTTTGCAATAGCAGTGATAATTCACACGTAATAGTAAAATGCAGACCTCTTGAAGGAAGCCCCGGGAAGAAAAAAGCATTTGAAGGACCTTCAAGTGACCAGATGCAGAGGCACTGGTCTTTCGGGGAGACCTGAGTTTAAGTACTGTTGCTGAGGAAGTTTTTGTCCAGAGTTCTGTGTTGTAATGATTGTAATCCAAAGGAATGTTAAAAATACACTTTGTTAAACAGAACTGTGCATGGCTATGAGCTGTGCAAAGCATGGGGGGAGTAGAGTAAGATGCTTTGGAGCCTGGAGAAAATCCTTGAGAATGTCCTTCTCTCAGGCGGGCATGCAGGAGCCCTCCCTTCTCAAAGCTTCCCACTCCAATTTTGTCTGGCAAGATTTCATCTTGCTATCAACTTTTATATTTCTTAGATACTGGAACACTTTGGAGATTATTTCAGATTTGGCTTCCCGTCTGTTGATTTTTTCTGCTTTTCTATCATTTTACTGATTTAATACCGACTAAATTCCCCTACTCAGAGATATCTTATTTTAAGAGGAGCTAGAACTGAGTGTATCACTTCTGTTCTATTTATCTCTCTTGACTTCTAAGACATATTTCTATACTCATATACATGTTTCTAGATATTCTTTCTCATTAGAAAATAACATTCTTCAAACTAAGTTTAGCGCTTTGTTGTTATTTATTTGGTTTGTATCCCTCCACAGTTCTTTCTAAGAAATGAAAGCTAATTTGTACCTTCCTTTGTTGTTAATACCATATTGCAAATGATGATTAAGTTAGAAACTAGTTCTCCCATAGTTCTACAACTGTATGCAATGCATTCTGCTTACTGACTCTCCCAACCCTTGTTTTATATCTTTTACCTCATCTATTCTCACTTGTTAATTTCCCAAATTCATCACTTTTTCAAATTATTGTTCATTTAACTTAAACTGGGCAATCCAACTGACCTCTAAATTTGGAATATGTAAGGAAAACTTGCATGGTTTCCAAAAGTTACAAAACTCAAGTCAATGACTTTCCCTTCCCATAAGTTGCTGCAGGATATAGTGCAGCAGAGAGTGTCAGTATCCTTGGAGCCCATCCTTCATACATTACTGACTTTTGAAGTGTTTATTCTTATGTTGATTGCAGCCATCTATGGTTGTTGAGAGTTCACAATTGCAATATATGTGCATTGCTCGAAAGAAGCTATTTGCCTGCTCTTCTTTCTCTCTTCTAGCTCTTACATTCCCTGAATCTTAAGGGTAGCATTATTAATATGCATTCAAACATGATCATAAAAATGTCACTTATTCTAAATATATTTGCAGCCATAAGTCTCTATACTCACCATAGATTTTGGGGAAGAGAAGTTTCTCAGATTAAGGACCAGAGTGGTAGTTCTCTACAAGTATAGACATATGTTTGGAGGGCAGCTCTATAGTATGTCAATTACTTAAGCAACTGATTAATAATATCCAGAGTATAGGGCCCCTCCATTATGGACTCTGAATTGGGCTTATAATAGCTGGTAATAATTTCTTCCTATAGAGTGAGTCTCAAGTCATAGAGCTTTTGGTTAACCAATAATGTTCTTGCCACTATTGCACAAGTGACCAACTATGGTTTGGCAGCTGAATATTAAAGATGCTAAGGTTCACAGCAGGGTAAGAATTCTGAAGCTAATTTTTTCCTAGCAATCTGCATATTATTATTATTATTATTATTATTATTAGTAGTAGTAGTAGTAGTAGTAGTAGTAGTAGTAGTAGTAGTAGCAGCAGCAGCAGCAGCAATGGTAGTAGTCATCATCATTGTAGCAGTAGTAATAGCTATTTTGCTATTTTATTTTGCAGAGGTTATGTGTATGTGTGCATGCACACACATGTCCCTGCCATTGCATGCATGTGGAGGTCAGATGAACACTCTTAAGATTCAGTTCTTCCCTTTAGTGTGGAATCCTGGATTTGAAACTAGTGCTTTGAAGGCAAGCACTTTTGTTCACTGAGTCTTCTCACTGCCTCCATTTATTAATAATTAAATATGCAAATTTCAGAAAGCATTTAGTAACAGGACTTTCCAGTTGTTTTGTTTCTGTGGTAGTTTGACTGGTCTTCTTTCTCCACCAGGAAAGATTATAGTGTACTCTATTTTTGATAAAAACTGTTCATAATTTTTTATTAATTTACAAATATATTGTATCTTTTGGATGAACTAGCCAAAATTCACAGTTAAAATAGATATTATTTAAGATATATTGACCTAGGTTTAATTTTTGCTTTCTATCAAAGGCCATTTATAGAAGCCCTCTATATAGCATCTCATGATGCTATATAGAAAACTGTCATGAGCTAAAGGCTGCCCCATCAAAGGCTCAAAATCAGTAGAAAACTGGCCATGAAATGACAACTTCAAAGTGGTAAGTCAAATCAAACCTTTTCCTAAGTCTAATGTCTCAAGTATTTGTTACAACAATAACATGCTAACTTGCTCAGCATAATGAGAAACATCAGGAATAAGTAGAAAGAATAAATCTTATCAACACCTGAGTTAAAAAGTAGACCTATATTAAGTTTTTCTTAATAACTAGTACAATTATTAGCTTAAATATCACAATTGAAAAAAAGGGCAGTGTGAAAATAATCATAGTGTTTCACCTAGCTGGGTAGAGCAAGACAGAAAGAAAGCATCTTCAATATTTGATACTGGCACAACCAGATTTGGGCAGGTAGAATGCAAATACAGTCATATTTATCATCCTGCACAAAACTTAAGTCTAAGTGGATCAAAGACATCAACATAAACCAGTTACACTGAACCTGATACAACAGAAAGTGGGAAATAACCTTGAATGCATTGATATAGGAGACGACTTCCTAAACAGAACACCACTAGAATAGCTGCTAAGATCAACAATTGAAAAATATGAACTTAAAACTGAAAAACATCTGTAAGGCAAAGGACACTATAAATAGGAAAAAAATGACAACCTTTGGAATGGGAAAAGACCTTCATCAAACCCACACCTGACATAGTGCTAATCTCTAAAATATATACAGAACTCAAGAAACTGGACATTTACAAACCAACAAATCTGATTTAAAAATGGGGTACACCCCTAAACAGAGATTTCTCAACAGAAAAATTTCATATGGCAGAGAAATATCTTAAGAAATGTCCTTGACAATCAGGGAGATGCAAATCAAAATGACTCTGAGATTATATGTTACACCAATTAGAATGACTGAGATCAAAAAATACCAATGACAGCTTATCCTTGACAGGATAAGACACAAGGAGAATATTTCTCCATTACTGATGGGAGTGCAAACTTTACAGCCACTTTGGAAATTAATATAGCAGTTTCTCAGAAAATTGGGAATATATATATACCCAGCTATCCCACTCTTGGGAATCTACACAGACTATACTTAAGTATACTGCAAGGACACTTGATCAATTATGTTCATAGCAGGTTTATTTTTAATAGTCAGGACCTGGAGCTCATGATGTCTGAACCAACATTCAGGTAACCTACATGAGACCAACCTAGGTCTTCTACAGGTATGTGACATTTGTGTATCTTTTCTACTTGTGGGACTCCTAAGAACAGGAACAGGGGCTGTTGCTAATGCTTTGGCTGACTCTTGGGGACCTATTCCTCATACTGGATTGCTTTGTCTAGTCTTAATACATGGGGATGTGTTTAGTCTTACCACAATTTGATATGCCATGTTTTTGTTATACTCGTGGGAGGCCTGCCTCTTTATAAACTGAAACAGAGGAGATTTGGATTGAACAGGGGTGGAGGGAAGGAGAAGAATGGGAGAAGAAGAGTGAGGAGAAAATACTTTCAGAATGTAAAATAAATAAATAAACAAATTTTCTTAAAGGACATCCACCCCTCCCTGAATCTTAGAGGCTCCACTGCACAGTTACTAGGTTCTGTTTCAACAAGTCCAATGGAAAGGCAGGATTATTGTGGCAGAAGGGTGAACTACAAACTTGAAGGGTGTCAGGAAGCTGAGAGAGTGATGAAGAATCTCAAGACAAGAAAGACCTTCAAAGTAATGATCCTCGTATCCACGTTCATCAAATCAACTCTGCTGTCTAAATAGCCTACTCAAACATGCATATCAGTTGGTAACTACACTGATGAAGTTAGCTCATAATAGGTCACATGGGTAATTTTTGTATCAAAGTCAATGTGCTATTATAGCTAAGCTTATTTCCAATTCATACTGATTTAGCAAATGATAAGAGACATAATGTCCATCCTATGTGATTGGTAAATGATACATAGAGTGTTTCCATAATTTATCATTAACTTTATCTCATAGAATCCATTCAGCTTGAATTTTGTGGGGTTGTATTTTTTATATCAGCTTGGATAGATAAAACAAAAAGAAAACTCATCCAAGAAGATTTCATAAACTCAGAAGAGAAGATGAGGGGTACTATATAGGCAGGACTCTTACATTGAGCTGACAGTAGAGAAATCTAACTACAGCAACTCTCTCAGAAACTCACGTTGAAGCTAAATTTATGCTATTACTTTTCTCTTACACATCTCTTTTCCCTTGTCTGTTGTCTTATTGTACACCAGTTTTTCTTAATAAATTCAAACTTTGCTTTAAAAATAAAGTGGAGTAAAAATGTGACGACAAATATATTATGGATAAATCTAAACAGAGTGGAAGCAAAATGTCACTGTTGACATGAGGGGACACAGAACTCAATGCCAGTGCATTAAGCTGGACAAAGATTTTTACTATTTAATGATAAAGTGTACACACTGAGAAAAATCTATATTCATAAAAATTTATGCAGCAAGAAAAGTCCCAGGGAAATCTATAAATGCCAAAGAACAAAGAAACTGTATAAAAATTTACTTTATAGTGGCTGATAATATAAAAACTTCCTTCAGAATTGAACAAGTAAAGTAACACAAAGCGTTAGCTGAAAAATATATTCAAAAAGTTTATTTTAGTAGATATACATTGATATTCAGGTTCACGAAAACATATTTTCCAGAAAAATTCTTATAAATCACAAAATGATTTGTACAGATTTGTGAAGTGTATCTAGGAGACTTTAATGTGTGTTGGATTTGTTCACTGTACATAAAAAACAGCATACTGTTTGGGATTTCTGGAATGATTCAATGAGAAGAACTTGATGCTATCTTCTACCCCTAAGTAACAGATCAAAGACTATGCCCACAGCAGCAAGTAGTGACACATCCCTTAGAAACAACTCTGTTATACGAAACTGTAAGAGACATAATTATTGTCTACCGGACATCTAACTATCCTTTATCTTAAACCACCCATTTTAGACTGAGTTTGTCAGACAGGTCAAGACAAAAATTAGGACAAATTTTGTGTTACCTCATTGCATCCTTGTCCTTAATAAAATTCTTACATAATTAACCTCATTATGGTATTTGCCTCTCAGAGGACAAGAGCCAAGGTTTACATTATTAATTTATTTCCCTGATTAAACTTCTTACAATGTAACCTCTACAAGGAGAGAGAATCCTGTTTGTTTGCTTGTTTCTAGAACGCTACCAGTGTAGGTGTCATATGACACTAAGATGAACACAAACATCTCAAACTCCAGCCGTAGATCACTGAAGTATTGTATTCATGAGTGGAGTAGAAGGCCTAAGAGCTGATGAGTGCAAGACCTGCATTAAAACTTCTACCTGTTAATGTTTTAATGTTTTGTTGACCAATTAAAATAAATCCTGAAGTTAGATTTGGTTAGCAGACTGCTAGCTCCCCACCTCCAAGTGAGGTAACAAGCCGCAAGCCTTTGTAGTACATGGTACAATAAAGTCCCCACAGTGAACAAGCACAGAAACTGATGAATCTCCCTTTTTGAGGAACAAGGACTGAAAACCTTAGCAGTTAAGAAAGCAAAAAGGACCACATGCTTAACTTTCCCTTGAGGAGCTTAGATAAGGAAAAGAAGAAGAGGCAGCATGAAAACAATTACAGTGTTTTACTTAGATAAAAGCTGGGTAGAGCAAGATAGATTTAAACTTTGTGTGTTAGAGGCATTGGTGTAATAATTAGGAGACTGAATTCATAAAGACTTGGAACAGAAAACCTGATTCTCTAACGACTCATAATATCTTAGGACTGAACATAGAAGAGGTAAATTTCTAAGCTTCTAAGGCAAAGGATGTTTTAGCAAGCTTCTGAATGTAAAACTGATGAGTTTTAGAAGCATGTAAGAATTTAAAAGGATCAATTTAGTACCCCTCTCTCTAAAATTGTTTGGTCTATTACCAAAATGTTAGTACATATTGGTTATATCCCCCCAGAACAAGTCAATATTAGTTTCTGAAGTCTGCCTAAAGTATGATTTCCTAAAATGCGTATTCCTATCTAATGAATGACTTGTTGGACATCAATGTAATTTGGTCAGATTTCACCCTAAAATTCAGGGACATCTAATTCTCATTGTTAACTTGATCACAATAGCATCTTAAAAGGCAGATGCCCAAAGGTAAGATGAAGAAATGAACGGGGTGTAAATTGACATGAATTATAAACAGCATTTATAAAAAAAATCCACCTGCCAGCAACTTTGAATGTGTGTCAGACGATTGTATCTTATGCTTCTCTTACATAAATTGCAAATTCAGGCAGAGATTGAGAAGAAAAGCTGTCTGCAGGGGATTCTATTCAAACACGAGAGAATACCGCAAAACTAAGTCAATGTGACTATCAAAAGAGGAACAATAGAGCTAAAGGGTCCTTATAGATCTACAGTAGCAATAAGTGAAATTATTTTTTCGCAAATAATTCCAAAATAAGTCATGAAAAGTGAAGCATTCTTTTGGTGCATGATAAATGCTGTTTAATTTTACCCTGGAAGCATGTCAGTTTGAAGGAGGGATTACAGATATACATGTCACCAGGTGCTCTCCTTCCTCTGGGGAGGAGAGGGAGTGTGCCTATTTGTATAATTTCATTGTGGTGTGAGCACAGACACACTTACAATGGGAACAAAACTGAATGGAAACTGGAATATCATTGGTCTTCCATAGGGTTAGAGAGGCTGTCCCTTCAGCAGGTTGGAGATTTGCCACATCGGCCTCTTCATGAACTATCAACCTCATTACCATGGTTCACTGCACAGCTGGCCCTTGGGATTCTAGTACTAATAGCATTTAGAAGAGGATGGGCCTTGCGGTCTCAAACACTTCTTTATTGATTCACTTAAAATATGCCACCTTAATATTTCCAAAAAAGAAAAGCTCCAAAAACATCTACAATCAACTAAAGCAGAGGAAAAAAAAAAAAACAAGAAAGGGATCTTGTCTGTAGACACAGCAGAGAGCAAGTCGTTGCTGAAAGAACAAGAGTTGAATACTTTTGTGTGGCATCTACCTTTTTTTTTTATAATTTCTTTCTTTCTTCTGGTTTTTATTTATTTATTTATTTATTTATTTATTTATTTATATTCTTAAAAGCAAAATTTACATTTACTCCCCTTGTTCCCGGCCCTCCTGCTCCCCCACTACCCCACCGTCCTCCCCCTGTTTCCTTAAGATGGTGCAGGATACTTTTATTTATCTTCCTGCACGTGGCCATGCATCAGCCAGTAATTGCTGTAACTGTTCATTAAGTAAAGTTACTAAATGAAAGAGCACTCAGGGAGATTTTTAAGTCACAGGCAAAGACATAGAACTAAGGTGTTTGGAGGGCATATATTTAACCTCCACAACCAAGAGTAAACACAACATAATAAATGTGTTGAAAAGATTTTCAACAGTGTTAATAAGAATAGATGACACCAGTTCATTCTAAAGCTCCAGGTTGATGGGAACACACACAAATATACTGCTCTAATAGCGGACACAGGTTTTTTTCCACCATACTCAGATCCCTAAATTAAAATTGTAATAAAACTCTCTCTGTGAAGACTCAACTCACTTATTAGAAAGTGCCTGGTCACTGAAGAAACCTTTTCTCATCCAACACAATGTATTCAACTATTCTGATTTATTCATGGACCAAAAGAACAAGATCTATGACTACATTTATAATTAAAAAACTGGAAGATTAGTATCTCATCACTATATGATTTCTAGTTTATTCATTGAAGGTGCACAAGCAACCACATGGTGAAAATGTTAAAACACTTTGATATCTATATAATCATATTGAATGATTCATATTCTACTGTTTTAAATGATAGTAACTAACTTCCTCAGCTAGTCTTACCTCAACTCATCAAATTTAAAGCATAAAATTCTATTTTTTTAGATTTATTAGTCACTTTCAAATAATTAGTATATATGACCCTTGATATTATAGGACATGGATTTACAATACTTTCAACAAAAAGTTATACAGGGTAGTGATACTTTTAAGTACAGCTTCTGCTTGCTCTCAATAAAGACTCAATATAGCTGAGAAAAAAATAAAGTGGATTAAATATGCATAAAATTTAAATTTTCATAAAGTTACACGTTTTTTTTCCTGGCATCAGTCACTCACTATATTTTTGACACTAACATCTAAAAATATTTTGCATTTAGCACAGATTTAAATTACTCTTGGTGAACATTTGTAAAATCACTAAAATGTGGCTCTCGAATATGATCATGCAAACGACCTTTGTCGCATGAAAATGTGAATTGAGGTAGCTAAAATTTTTGATAGACATTAGGCACCTTTTGATGTGACTGCAATTATAAATAGTTTTGTTACCAGTCGCTGTGTGTCTGAGCCCTCAGATGAGGTAGGATGTACTTTCTGCCGCACTGGTCTTTCAATAATTTGAATTATGTGCAAAATGCCTGATAATGCTTACAGACAGGGCTTTCTTAGACGCAGACAGTAATTAAAATGTTCCTCAGCATGACGATTTATAACACAGTCCTGATCCTAAGGTCATTTCTATGGAAGCACAAACTGGTGAGATGACAGTTGAGTAAGGACCCCACACAGGATATTAAGCTAAGTTTTGCTGATAGACATAAAGATTCTGCAACTTTTCTTTTGCTTAAGCTTTTATGGGGATAAAGTTTATTTGCCCACATGCATACATGTGCATTTTAAGATAAGCCTAATCCATATTTCAGTCACAAAAGAAATGAAAGGTTTGAAACCATATGAAAAGTGGCTCCACATAGCTGGAGGCTACCTGAAATCTTAGGAGCGTTTGGGTAAAAATATTTCTAACACAGTTTGACAGAATTTTGAAGATGGAAATTGAATTGGATCTTTTGAACCCAAGCTTTGTTCCTTCCGACAGTACCCTTTGGGGGCTGCAATAGGCTGAGGGGGGCAATTGTATGCTGATCCAAAGAAGCTCATTTCTTCATGTCTCAATTATTGTTGCTGAAAAATTCTTGGTTTCCCCATTCTGTGGTATTGCTTTTAGATGATAATATCTTAATTTCTCTTTTTAACCACATGACTGCTTTATCTGGACTACTGTTCACAAGTGTTGCATTATCTCTGCTATTTCTAATTACTTCAAGTTGAGAAAAGAATAATTTTTAGGTTAGCATTCAACATTTCCTCCACACTTTGCCAAACTTTGTCTGTCTTTTATAGACACCATACATTCATTAGATTATTCAAATCATCGTGTCCCTTAAACCCTATAATCATCACATACTATCTCATTAGAGCCTCTGCGTGGTGCATTCTTCTCAAATAAACTTTATCCCTTAAGAATGGCACATAACTGTCAGTGTCTGCTACCAACCAGTTGGTACTAGGTTCTACATTTTCAGAAGAAGTTGCCCTAAGATTTAAGCAGATTCTAAATTAGAGAGCTTGTAGTTTACAGATATCCATTCTGGGGGTTAGACAATCTCTACATGGACCTAAGCAAGTCCTTCCAAGCTTTATGAAGCCTCAGATTTATTGTCCACACAATTTCAAACTCTACTTCAAAAGACAATTGTGAAGATTTTGTAATAATCTATGTAAAAGCCTGAGACAAGTCTTACTGTCTAGTAAGCGGTAATGAAACTACTTGAAAACAACATTTTTTTTTCATTGTTAATGAGTTTACATTTCCCTCACAGCATTTAGTGCATGGTTTAGCTACAGATAATGGAATCTTAATACTGCTTTGAAGTGCATATTTCAAAACCTCCTTTAATTTTGTGACTGTGAAGCAATATGATGATTCATTAGTAAAATATAATTTAGTTTTAAATGTCAGCAAATTTCTTCTTGTATGTGGAGTACAAAACAGAGCTGTATTATACAAATAATATAAAATCTATACAGATAATAGAAGTAAACTCAACAGAGAGTAAAGACCAAGTGTTAGTCATGACTTGGTAAAGGAAAGTAACAGTACATGGTGACACCCTTCTTAATCAAATACACTGAGGCAGAAAACAAATATAAATTTGCTAAACAAGGAAAAAGGCTCATTATTTATAGATAATATGATAGATAATGATTTTCATACTGGGAGTATGAAAAAAATGGAGTGAATTATTAAAAGTTATGAACAGTGACTAACTTGAAATACCTCCAACACCATGGTTTTCCTGAGTGGAAGCAATTACCAATTAGAAAAATATTATAGAAGAGAAAATTTGAAAAATTGTTCACCTCTTATACACCAGAAGCTATTTTAATCTACTAAAATCATGCTATGGTCAATTTCCTATATTTACTCTACTAGTATGCTTATTTTCCTTTCAAATATTTTGAGCAGCCCTTATTTATTAGTAAGAAACAATGATAATTTTCAACCTGACAGTCATCAGTTGATTGATTATTCAGCATGACAATAATAGTTGATTTTGTAATTTTTGCATTTTGTTGATACTCAAATGTTAAATTGTCAAGTATATGGTAATCTGCTAAATGATGAGGACAGTTGCTAGTGTCTAAACTAATCGAAAATTTAGATTTTATATATTATACACAGTTCATTAAGTATTCATGCTACTGCTGCCTTATATATTCACCCCTTAACATCATAATACTTGTTAGTAATGGACTTTCTCCTCACAAAACTGTTTTGTCAGACATCAGTTATATCCACTCTCACCTTTACCTCTCTGTTGTCTCATGTTCAGTCTTCTGAGTTCTTTTCTCAACTGGGTTTCTTTTAGGCTCTGAAAATAGGGGAAATGGGCTGTGGATTTAGGGCAACAGAAGGGGAGCAGTTGCTTTCTCCATATTCATGCTCCTGTCAGTTGCTTTTCTCCAACAAAGAACAATTAGAATTTGGACCAATTTCTTTGGCATCCTCAATTATGACAATCCAGAGATAGAATTAGTTAGAAACACTTATCTTGGTAACCCAAATACTGGTTATAAAATAATGCCATCGAATAAATTGATAACTGAGCCCTAAAGAGTTATTTTATCCCTTAGACTTTCTTGATCATGAAGATAATAAAAAAGATAGCTCTGCTGAGCTGGTAAACATACATTTTTCTTAAAGTGATCTGAACTATGAGTGCTATTTTTCCTCTATCCATAAAACTAATACAGTCCTCTATATTTACATAAATATTTATATTGTCAATAAGTGTAGCTTAACTCAGGTAATTAGAAACAATATTTTCCTACATTCATTTAACCTATATCTAAAGAAACAATAATTATGAGCAATTATTGGCATGATAATAAGATAGATTCATGAATCTCTTATAGGTTTTTAACTAAACACTAACTTGGGATTGTGAGAGGTAACCACTTCACTTGTTTAGTTTTTGTTTTTTAGATTTTACATAGGGCTAAAGATATTATCGATGATCATTCTATTCATATTTTCCAATCCTCATTTACCTCAATCACATATAATACCAATTCTTTATCCACTATTCATGGAACTACTAGTAGTGATGAGGAATAAACTTAACTCCAAACATTTTCTATTCTATTTTCTTCTTTGCTTGTATGTAAAGCATAGAAACTTAGCAATACTTAAACTCACAAAAATGCCCTTTCCTGAAATAATACTGACAATTTTGCTTTAGAACAGGAGTTTACATAGTTCCAAATACCACATAACCTCTCCAGTGTGTTTGCTTTGGTCTGAATTTTAAATTTACATTTCCATTAAAGTATAAAAAAGGTCTTTTCAATAGTTCAAGTAAATAGAACAAAATAGCACTCTGATAAAACAATGATGAGGAAGACGAAGGCCATTCCTTTTGTGCTTTAGAACATCTTTTTCTATCTTACAATGCAGGTGGAGAAATGACACTGTCTTCTTAATCTGAAGACCAAAATGATGCATATACCCTTTGCATTTTATCTTGGTACTTAAAGCATTTACTGGTGTACATATAAAAAAAGGGAAAGATGAAGCTGCCATTTCTCCAATGTTTTCTTCCCTTTTGGGGCCTTCTGCTATAGTGGACCTCAGATAGATGAACACTAACATAAATGTTTAAGGCAATGAAAATGTTTTCCTTGTTTTTAGAATAGTTTGAGGCTGTGCTTGGATTTCTGAGTTAAACATGGATTATCTGTTAGTATACAATTGATATACAATGCAATTTTAGTCTCATCAAACTTTAGAGTGTTTAAAGCTAATTGTGATAAAAATGGAGCAAATGTGTTTGATAGTGATATATTATCAGGTTTTTCTTAACACACTGAACTTATAAAGCATTATGTATTTTCTGGATGTCTCTGATTTTTAAAAATCTTTTTCTCAAGTACATGGTAGCTTCCAGATGAATAGATTGTGGTTTACCTATACAAAGGGACTACTGTTGAAGGAGAGAGGACCTGCTTTACGTCCCAGCCACCCAGCTAGCTTAGCCCTGAAATTATCATACAATATTAATTAAATCACTGCCTGGCCCATTAGCTCTAGCCTCTTATTGGCTAATTCTCACATCTTGATTTAACTCATTTCTAATAATCTATATTTACCAGGAGGTCATGGTTTACCAGGAAAGATTCAGCATGTCTGACCTGGCAGATCATGGTGGCTCTCTCTGCCCTTCTTTCCAGCATTCAGTTCTGTCTACTCCACCTACCTAGTGCTGCCATATCAAAAGGCCAAGGCAGTTTCTTTATTCAACCAATGAAAGCAACACATAGATAGAAGGACCTCCTACACCAGACTACTCTATTCGACCCATAAGGTGATCAGAGCCTCATGTGGAAGAGTCTATTACTTGAAGTTTGGCATGAATAATGATGATGCTATTAGTCATTATAAAAAATTTCAGCAGCCTTCAAAATTCAATCCACAATATTTGATGCAGTGACCTCCTGTGACAGTAAGTCCCACAGCCAAAATGCAAAAAGTGCTTTGAAAGATCTTTTTCACCTATCCTTTATTAATAAGGCATTAATTTCACAAGTATTAGAGGCCAATATGCATTAAAAACATTAGGGATTTCCTGGATAGATAATCTTGATTGAATATAAAAAATTGTCATTATTTTCTGAATATATTTACTAGGAATATGATCTTTTTTCCTATGAATTCTACCAGATTTCCTTAAAATAGATCTTTTATCAATGCTATATTTGAGTCACACCTGAGCTTCATATGAAGGTTTGCAGACTGCTACAATTTAGGGCATTTCTTGGCCTCAGAATTTATAAGTTTTGTGATTATAATTGTGTGATGGTAGTATGAGTGTGTGTGGTGATATTCTGTCTAATCTCACTGTGGGAAATCCTGCTCCACTGATGTTAGACTTAGTCGCATATCTGCTTTAGCCAACATGATGATTAATACAGTGAATCAGGGTCTTATTTCAAATGTGCTTTGTGGAATGTGGGTTAATTTTTGAGTTAGTGATTTTTCCTGGAAAGAGCAGCACCATTTCCCTAGACGTCATCACTCTTGCACTTGAGACACAGAAGTAGAACACATGGAACTGAGCAGGGTTCTGCTAAGACAACAGCCAGTACTTCTACCTGCATCTGCTAAGCTGTCCTCCCACTACAGAGCCAACAGAATGTGCACATGTGGTGTTGAAGCCACTGAGTTGCTGGGTGGCTTGAAGCATGATAAACCAATACACTGGCAGGTAAGCCATGGAGCACAGACTACTTTAGGTTTATTAGCAATTCTAAAGTTGTTCTGCATTTACTTGCCAGATCTGAGTTGGGAGAAACACTACTGGGCACAGTGATTTCAAGCTTTAGCTGCTTAGCTCAATGTGGATTTCAGTTGCATAGTCTGGAAATGGGATGTCTCTGAAAGAGAACTGGTACGCTTAAAGTTAATTATAAATGTTTGGCTGATGTCTCATGCTTATTACTGGGTAGCTATTCCATTTAAATTAACCCCTTTATATTCATCTATCTATTGCAATGTGGGTGTGTCATTAATTCATTTTCTATATGTCTTGCTTCCTCAGTGGCTGACCAGAGCCTCCCAGGATCTGCCCTTCTTCCCCTTTATCTATGTTTAGATTTTCCACCTGGCTCTATCCTGCCTTGTAAAAGCAGCTTTATTTATCAACCAAAGAGAACAACACATACTTATTGTGTACAGAAAGACATCTAACAGCATTTCCCATTTTCTGACTAATCAAAGTGGAATGTTTTATCTTTAATATAGTAAAATTACATATTACAAAACAGTTATCAAGCAAGAATTACACTTACAATATTTAGTCTATTTGTATTTTGCAAAATTACATCTATCCTATCCTTGTGAGTCTAAAGTTTCATATATAATTTACCTTTTATTAAAACCAAAGGAAACTATAATTATAACTAATCTTCAACTCCATCAAAGATCTCAAAAGGATATAATATTACCTGATTATACAGGAAGTGAAAGCAAGCCACTTCTAAAACTCTAGAAATGACAGAAAAGGCAGGAAGCCTGAACAGTCAAAGTTCTTCTGTAATTAGGACCTCCACCTTCAACCTATAGGCCTAGGGTACCAGGCAGAATATTTAGTGAAGAAAGGAAATTCTATGGGTCATTTAAGTTTTTGAAGATTACCCATCTATCTGAAAAATACCTCTGTTTTACCTTGGAAACCTAACTAACATGTTTATAAATTTGATAGATATGAGTGATTATTAGCCATTATTTCTTTATTATTCTGAATAAATTTTAAGGATTAACACTTGGTATTGCATAATTAATGAAGTTGTACAGGTATAAGCTGTGTAGGTAATACTGTAAGCAAAATAGATATAGATGTGCAGTATAAGGACAATAACATTGAATTTGTATCAATATATAAAAATCCTTTAAACATATATACAGTATAACAAAACTAACTTTAAACTTGTATCATTATACCAAAATCCATGTCAATGCAGAATATCTAAGATTAATAGTTGTCTTTTTTTGATATATTGCTATAGTCCCCTAAGTAAAACAAATACCTATAACCCACCAAATAAGCAAAGGTATATAAGTAAGTCCATAACCTGTAACTCTTGAAAAAGTGAATGTCATTTTATCTAAACTGCTTTCTTCTGCTGTCTTTATATTAAGTATCTTTAGGATCCTTGAAAAAAATTGAGATAATGACCAAGTCCTGGGAAGACCAGTACTAACCTTTGTGGATAGATATCACCTGTCAAGGTTCAGGAGTGCACCCCCTCCAATCAAAACTCTTCTAACTTAACCTGGAACAAATCCATAGCCTCTTGTTTCCTGTGGAAGCAAAAGCAAAACTCCTTCTCCAAAGTAATCTGTCTTTTAAATTCTATTTTATAAATATATTTTTTGACTTCTGTTTTGAAGTTAAGATATTTTTAAAATATTTAGGTTGGCGTATTTTATCAGCCTCTCTTTCCATCCCATGTCTCCCAACAGCCATCTCTTGCCCATCAGCATTTATAAAAACTGAAAATCAACAGAACAACATACAGGGTTCAGACTCTCTGACTACCTTCCATTTTTATGCGACTTTTTAAAAAATATTTTTATTATCTCTTGAAATTCTTTGTTTTCTTTTAAAACAACTATTTCTTTTTATGACTGCTGTATTTAAGCCTAATAACCTTGTAAGACACATTTGATCCTGTTATTGTTATGATATTTTGTTTGTTATCTAACAAATAAAGCTTACCTAGAGATCAGAGCTAATCACTAGCTAACCGTAAAGGTCTATACACACAGACAGGCAGTGATAATAAAGAATAGAAACAAAGGCTTGCCCATTTCCAGTCTAAGAAGTTGGAGAGGTAAGAGGTGACTGTGGCTGGTCCTTTACTTCTCCGATCTCTCAGCTTTTAAACCAATTCTGAGTTTTTTTTAAATGTGTTTTTTTAAAATGTTTATTTATTATGTGTCCAATATTCTGTCTGTCTGTATGTCTGCAGGCCAGTAGAGGGCACCAGACCTCATTACAGATGGTTGTGAGCCACCATGCAGTTGCCAGGAATTGAACTCAGGACCTTTGTAAGAGCATCTCTCCATCCCCTGACTGAGTTTTTATCATTGAGACTAGGTTCACCTGGTGCCCCACCTTGGGTGTCATTTGTAATCAGAGGTGTCTCATTCTGTCTTGTCCCACAGTCACTTTTAAAATAACCACTCAGAAGCTTAATATTAACTATAAATGTTTGGCTGATGGCTCAGGCTTATTACTAGTTAGATCATTTATTTAAATGAATCCATTTCTATTGATATATGTATTGCCACATGACTGTGGCATTATTCATTTTCTACGTGTCTTGCTTCCTCTGCAGCTGGTTGGCATCTCCCAGAATCCTCTGCCTTTCTTCTTTTCTATCTCTACTTGAATTTCCTGCCTGGCTTCATCCTTACGTGCCATAAGCCAAAGCAGTTTTATTTATCAACCAATGAAAACAACATCTATTCTACACATATTTACAGTGTACAGACAGATATCCCAGAACAGGTCTATGTTCGCAGCTCTGCATACGTGTTGTGGTTGCTTAGGTTGGGGATTTTGTGGGACACTGAACTCTGAGATTGGGGGTTTCTCTGACTCATCATCTGATGTTGGGACTCCTTTCCCCCTACTGTGTTGTCCTGTCCAGCCTTGATGTGAAGGTCTGTGTGTGGTATTATTGCATCTTATTATGCTGTGTTCGGTTGATATCCCTAGGAGGCTTGCTCTTTTCTGAAGAGTAACAGAAGGAAGAGAAGTGAGTCTGTTTGGTGATGGAGTAAACAAGGAGCAAGGAGGAGAAGCAGTAATCAATATGCAATGTATGAGAGAAGAATAAATACAAAAAGTATAAATAATGCCATTTACATCAAATACTGAAAAGGAAATCCCAAACACAATCAATGTGTCAATGTGAGAAGTCCCTGAAGGGATAGAGAATTAAGTCAAAATAATTAAAATAGCACAGTATTAAGATCCTCAAGATGTTGTAAATCAAATCTTCTGGATTAATCAGTAACAAACTTAAATAAAAATTAAACAATTCAGTTCATATGTAAATACGAGAACCATGCTTATTTTTGAAATTGATGGAGCTGAGAATAAAACTTCTTGAAACTACAAAAGATTTTAATTAAATATTCTTCGTACTAATCAAAGATAACCATAAACCTTTAATTCAGCTACCTATAACTGTTCCCTAGTCATTCAGTTCTCATTTTATATGCCAACTGATTTGGAATCATCTTTTACACTAATATTTTTATCTTTGAATCTGCCTTTCTCTGTTTCTCCCTCCCCTTACTCTCTGCTTTTATTTCCTTTCCTTTGTCGTCTCCTCTGTTGCTATTATTTCTTCATATGATTCATCAATAGTTTTATGTACTCTCCATTTCTCAAAATTATTTAGTCCAATTCCTTACTGCTATGAATGTAACAGTTTGGTGGACATGTTGCTGCTCTTCTGAGTGGCACATAGGCTCAAGAGAAAGACATGGCATCTTTCACTGAAAATTAAACTATTCATGGGACTGTGTGATAAGGAAGAGATGGGTTTCTGATGAAGGCCAAGGGTGGGTGATAGAACTGAAAAGTCTCTTATCAAGAGTGTGAATGCTCTCAGAACTGATGTCTGTGGTAGAGGACATCTGGTCATCTCTAATATTCTGTACAGTGAATATAAAGACTCCTTTATTCTCTGTAACATGCCTCAAAATAAATGGTCCAAATGGATTTTTATAATGATATAAATGGTTTACATTTTATAACTTTATTGCAGACTACTTTTTCTTACCTCAAATTCTATAGCAGATTGTTTTGAGCCAATAATCCAACATGATAACCTGTGGATTAAAAGGAACAAGAACAATCTCTATACAGATGGTCAGCCACAGGAAACCAAGCCCTAAACCCTTCCCCTGTGGTGAGTGGCAAGAGCTGCCTGTGGACATTCCTGCTAACCTCAAAGTTACTACTATAACAAACTATAGATTTATACAGCTATGTGTTGCATAGCAAGTTGCTTCTTAAAATCTTTGACAGCAAAATTGTAATATGCCTTGTGTTTAGTAAGTTATACTAAATGTTGGGCTGCTTTATTCTGTTGAGGCTTTTCCCTACTTTAATAAGAAAATAAACCAATCTAGCCTCTATTATTCGTCTTCAGATGTAACTAATGATATTATTTCAAGAACTTCTTAATCATGTACAATGATCTAAAATGCATACAAAGTAATAGTTTCCAATGAGACGTGTTTCTCATCAAATAGCTTAAGAAAACCCTTACCCTTTTCCCTACTAGAATATAAAAAGTGCTCATTTTATTTAAAAACCATGAGAAATGTATTTGATAATTAGATTAAAGGACCTTTGTTATTTTGTGTTTTTATTGGGTTTAAGGCCTTTTGACAGAGACAGAAATTCCTCTTTATCAATGGCCTACAAACCCACACTAAACCTTCCTTATTCAGTATTCTGAATCTCACTTCTGCTTTTCAAAGAAAGGTTTTATAAAATATTCTATATTTTGCTATTGAACACATTGCCACCAGTGGAGTTAATTTTGCCAGCTCCCATGCTACTATTGAAATTATCTTTAAACTGAGTTCAAAGTGGTTTGAGGAATAGTGACTTATACTTGGGAGAAAATGAAGAAATCTACTAATTGGCTACTCCCATCTTTCCTGTGCCTCTTTCGTTTCTTCCTGCTTCTGTTTTACAAAAAGCTACTCTCTGCATCCTTAGTCTAATCTGCTCCTCTAATGTTCTGTTCAATGACATTATTGCAGAGAATTTTTTTGGCATAACATTTTCTACTCACAACCAATCCCTTTGGGCAGCCCCTAGTTATGTCACAACAACATGCTAGACCAGTACAGTGCTTGTTAAATGTTCCCCAATGAGAATGTAAGCTTCTTTTATTTCACGCATCATCATAAAATAATGTCTTGTGGATGAGATACAGTGAATAAATGTTTTTAGAATTGAACTAATGTTGCACAGAGTCTAAAATTTGCCACAAATAAAACTTTTATAGTGATGACTATGACTCATCCATACTTTATGACAAGAAAATTTAGATACTAAGAAATGATTTCCTTCTGACTTCTTTGTTCTCTACTCTTTATTCTCCTAAGCAAAATAAATGTGTCTCATGTTTTCACTATTTCTCTGTGACTTCTATTGAAAGCTCAAACCTCTGTAGACTTCTTAGAAGAATATATGACTAATTAATATAAGTGCTTTTATCGTCTTACATGGGAAAACCAACATGTAAAATTCAGGGCAGAAGCAGCATGATTTCCTTATTCTAACATCTGCTCTTTTAAGTGTATATTTGTGGTAAGTAATGTGATGGTTATTGTTATGATTGTAACTGACTAAAAATAAGCCTGCATTTTGTATCTTTCATCTGGGTCAAAAGATGGTCATAGAGTCCTTTTTCTGAAAAGTCAGAAAATCATTTTTGAGAAAGAATTATTTTAATGTGCCACTGTAAGCTCAAATTTGCTCTACAGTTTTTGACAAAGAAGGAAGGACAGATTATCCACAGATGAGATACGTGTACACTTTGTGCTGCACCAGAGATAAATGATAGTCTTTAAATGGTTCATGGCAGGTGGCAAAATTGGAAGCAGACAAAGTCCTTGCTTCCTAGATTTGTACCTTAAGCAACACCATTCTTCCACACTGAGTGCATAGTGGGTTACTCTTTTTGAAAATATTTGCTTTTTTGGTTACTCTGTTTGAAAATATTTGTTTCAGGGGGGTACACATAGAAGTTATGCATTGGAAGGAATATTTAGAGGTCAAAGGTTACTTGGACTCTCTGAGGATTACTTGGGAATTACTTGAGTACTTGGGAAGGAGGAAGCTGACTTAGGCTGGAAACAAGGTTGTAGGTCTGTGTTGATCCATCCTAGCATCTCCAGATTAAGGCTGACTTCATTACAGAGAAGGATCTTTTTCTTGTTTTTTTTTTAAATTTTTGGAACTTATTTTGTTGAGCTATACATTTTTCTCTGCTCCCCTTCTTTTCTCTCCCCTCCCCTTCATCCCTCAACCATGGTCCCTATGCTCCCAATTTACACAGAAGATCTTTCGTTTTCAACTTCACACGTAGATCCATGTATGTCCCTCTTAGGCTTCTCATTGTTGTCTAGGTTCTCTGGGATTGTGTTTGTGGGCTGATTTTCTTTGCTTTATATCTAAAAGCCACTTACGAGTTAGTACATATTATAATTGTCTTTCTGTGTCTGAGTTACCTCACTCAATAAGAAGTTTTCTAAATTCATCCGTTTGCCTTCAAAATTCAAGATGTCATTATTTTTTTTGCTATGTAGTACTCCATTTTGTAAATGTACCACATTTTCTTTATCCCTTTTTCAGTCTAACTACATTTACGTTGTTTCCACATTCTGGCTATGACAAACAACGCTGCTATGAACATTGTTGAGCACATGTCCTTGTGGTACGATTGAGCATCCTTTGGATATATACCCAAAAGTGGTATTGCTGGGTCTTGAGGTAGGTTGTTTCCTAATTTTGTGAGAAATTGCCACACTGACATCCAAAGTGGTTGTACCAGTTTGCACTCCCACCAACAATGGAGGAGTGTTTCCTTTACTTGACAACCTCTCCAGCATAAGTTATCATCAGTGTTTTTGTTCTTGGTCATTCTTACAGGTGTTAGATTGGATCTCAGAGTTGTTTTGATTTGCATTTCTCTGATGGCTAAGGATGTTTAGCATTTTCTTAAGTGCCTTTCAGCCATTTTAGATTCCTTTGTTGAGAATTCTCTGCTGAGGTCTGAACTCCATTTTTTATTGAATTATTTGTCCTTTTGATGACTAATTTCCTGGGCTCTTTGTATATTTTGGAGATCAGTCTTCTATCTGATGTGAGTTTGGTGAAGATCTTTTCCCATTCTGTAGGCTGTCGTTTTGTCTTGTTGAACATGTCCTTTGCTTTAGAGAAGCTTTTTAGTTTCAGGAGGTCCCATTTATCAATTGTTTCTCTCAGTGCCTATGCTACCGGGGTTATATTTAGGAAGTACTTCCCAATTTATCTTCTATGAGGGTCATTCAGTGTGGTTAGCTTTATGTTGAGGTCTTTTATCCATTTGAACTTGTGTTTTTTGCACAGTAATATACATGGATCTATTTTCATTCTTCTACATGTTGATGCCCAGTTATGCCAGTGCCATTTGTTTTCTTTTTTCCATTTTGTATTTTTTGCTTCTTTGTAAAAAATCAGGTATAGATGTGTAGATTAATATCTATGTCTTCAAATTGGTTCCCTTGGTATTCCTGTCTGTTTTTGTGCCAATACCAGGCTGTTTTCAGCACTGAAGATCTATAGTAGAGTTTGAAGTCATAAATTTAGGAACTTCCTGAAGTTTGAGAAGTATCATTTTTGAAGTGCTCTTGATTTGGATTGCACATTTTATTAATTTTTCTACATCTATGTTCATCAGGGAAATTGACCCTTGCCTAAAGACTTCTTGAAGGAGAAAGAATAGTATAGTTGTGATGAGATATTATTAAACTAAACAATAAATAAGTTTATACATGTTTATTCACATGTATATACATATGTATTTGAAAGTACAAATAAAATTATAGAAATGATAGGAAATAAATTAATTTTGTCTTCCTTTACTTTCATGTTTTAAAAATATTGTATTACCTGAAAATGTATATAATCTTTAATTATTCCAGTTCCTTTAGGGATATATTTCATGTATACATAGTGTATGGGCATGCAAGTGATTTCCTTGTTTTTTCCCCTTCTTAGTTTATGGATTTTGGAGCATGTGGCTTCAGGATTTGACTATTTCTGATTTTTCAAACAATGATTTCTTTTTATTGAGTTGTTTATTGTTTATTTATTTACAAGTATGGAGTTATCTATATGCATTATGCCACAATTCAAATGTCTCTGGTTTTTTTCAACTTGGATTTTATTTTATCTGCAAATTTTCATTTGTTTTGTATGTATTTATTTTATTTTAAAAACACTTTTTCCAAAGGGGAGATGTTTAATAAATTCTATTATTAAATTATTACTATCACTGGGCTCTTCTTTTCACTATATATCTTTGAATTGTTACTTTAGGGCAAAATAACTGCAGTTTTGTATCCTCTGTTTATCCCCCACTCCCTGAATATGTTTTTACTTCTTGTATGATAATGTTTTATGCATTGGCTCTTCACATAGTGGGCAACAGTCAACACTGATGCCTTTTCTGATCGATCAAACCAGCTTTCTTTGTTGCTCAGTGGCGACAGGATCTGTGATTTTGCTTACATCACTGTCAGACTAAATATCACTTAAGTTTTAGAAAATGTATTTTCAATTCTGTTTTGCAATAATTTGGAAATTTAAAGGAAGCTATAAATATGCAGTTTGTAAAACTTCCTGCCCTAAAGTATTAGGTATAGAGGAAAGGTTTTATTGCAATTACTTCAGGAAGTTACTTGACAATTCTCATGCATTTGATACTCTAAATTCAGTGTTTGTAAAGCAGAAGGGGTTTCTTAGTGAAGAATGAAACTTCAATGTTCTAGACTCCACTCTATAGATTTTCCACGCTTTAATCTGGCAGTCTTCTCCTTTTGATACCCAAGGATTCACCTTGTCTGTATCTTTGGAATTCATACTTAGATATACCATGTTCAGAAGTGTTTATGTATTACTGAAATTATATCATAAATATATGTGTGAGTCTTAATTTACCAAGAGACTATTTTTAATGTAGGAGAGTTGCTTATATTAGTTCAACAAAGTACCATTTCTCTAATGAATGTTGAGGAGCAGTAAATGCCTTGACAAAACATATTAAAAGGAATATGCTTAACATTTCTGGGCTACCACTTATCAGGCCTACCATTCCATTTTGCCAACAGGTAGGACCTAAATGATACCCTCAAACTTTTCTGTTTTTAGTAGACATTTCCTCTCTATATAATTCTCAGGAAAGTATTACTCTGTTGTTTTAAGTTCTTTCTTCATCATTAGCTCTTTTTCTAAAAGCTTTTTCTTCTATAGGTATCAGTGATTTCAGTAAGTAGAGTTACTTCTTTTTTTAATGGATTTTTATTGAGCTCTACATTTTTCTCTGCTCTCCTCCCTGCCTCTCCCCTCCCCGTTTCATCCCTTCCCCAAGGTCCCCATGCTCTCAAATTACTCAGGAGATCTTGTCTTTTTCTACTTACCATGTAGATTAGATCTATGTAAGTCTCTCTTAGTGTCCTCATTGTTGTCTAGTTTCTCTGGGATTGTGGTTTGTAGGCTGGCTTTCTTTGCTTTATTTTAAAAACTACCTATGAGTGAGCACATGTGATAATTGTCTTTATGTGTCTGGGTTACCTCACACAAAATAATTTTTCTAGCTCCATCCATTTCCCTGAAAAATTCAAGATGTTTTTATTTCTGCTGTGTAGTACTCCATTGTGTAAATGTACCACATTTTCCTTATCCATTCTTCAGTTGAGGGGCATTTAGGTTGTTTCCAGGTTCTGGCTATGACAAACAAAGCTGCTATAATCATAATTGAGCACATGTCGTGTGGCACAGTTGAGCATCCTTTGGATATATACCAAAAAGTGGTATTGCTGGCTTTTGAGGAAGGTTGTTTTCTAATTTCTGAGAAATCACCACACTGGCATCCAAAGGGGCTATATCAGTTTGCACTCCTACCAGCAATGCAGGAGCATTACCCTTTCCTTTGAAGAACACTATCTCCTGCCTTATACATACTATCTGTCCACGAATTATTTAACTGTCATAGAGAGATACTAAATCTTAAAGCACAATGTGACTTTCATATTAATTTCTCTGTGATCAATTGATTATGAACTGTTTTCATCTGACAGTTTTATTTTTGCTTGTCTATAGAGAGTTATAAATTTGAATTACTTGGAAAAATCTAAAATTAAAATCAAAACAAAATAGAATGAATAAAACCAAGTGGAATAATAAGCACACATTGAAAACTTTCACCAGTTACTCTGATTACCCACAAATTGCAATAATGAGTCATGAATGTACATATTTTATGAAAGGATAAGAACAGGTATGGGGGAGAAGAGAAGGTGGAAGAGGAAGACAAGGAGAGAAAGGTAGTGGCGAGGAGAACTTGAGGGAGACAGATAGTCGAGATGGAGGAAGGACAGAGATGAGAGCAAGGGGATATCTTGATTGAGGGAGCCATTATGGAGCTAGCAAGAAACCTGACTCCAGAAAAATTCCCAGGAATCCACAAGGATGACCCCAGCTAATACCCTAAGCAATAGGGGAGTGGGTATCTGAACTGCCCTTGCCCTATAGTTAGATTGATGTGTGTCTTAAATATCACAATAGAACCTTCATCCAGCAACTGATGCAGTCAGAGGTATTGGATGCACTGGGATGAACCCCCAAAGTTAAGTTGAAGAGTGGGAGGAATGAAAATATGAGCAAAAAGATCAAGACCATGATGAATACACCCACTGAAAGTCTACCTGAGCTAACGAGAGCTCACCAACTCCAGCTGGACTGGGAAAGAACAAGCATAGGACCAAACTAGTCCGTCTGAATGGGGTTGACAGTTGCATGACTGGCACAGACCAAGAAGCCACCCAGGATTTATCCCTACTGCTTGTATTGGCTTTTTGGGAACCTATTCTCTTTGGATGGATACCTTGCTCAGCCTAGATATAGTAGGGAGGGCTTTGGACCTTTCCCAGAGCAATGTGCCTTACCCTCTCTGAGGAGTGGAAGGGGGGGGGCGGGGTGAGATGGGAGAATAATTGGTGGGATTGGGAGGAGAGGAGAGATTTGGAACTTGGATTGGTATTTATAGTGAAAGAGACAGTTTTTTTCTTTTTTAATAAAATAAATAAAAAGGAAAAAGTGAGCAAAGTCTTCTACAATTAAAAACAACAACAACAACAAAAAACCTGTCATAATGTCTTAGAGATTCCTACACACATGATGTACTCCTGTTCTTACCTGAGCCATTCTCACTTCTAAGGGTTGAGAGTGATAGTACTATCACTAGGTAACTTCCTTAATTTACACTGAGACAGCACATCAGCAGCCATGCAGAATTCTTATTGGTGGAAACATCCTAAAAGTTAGAAAAAAGAGCTAATCTTTGAAGGCAGAAGGCCATTAGTTTGTTCCCGGCAGCTCAGCTCTGATATAATCACACAGAACCCATATTATTTGAGATACTGTTTCGCCAATAGCTTAAGCATATTTCTAACTTGCTCTTATATCCTAAATTGATTCATATCCATTAATCTGTGCATCACCACGAGGTCGTGGCAAGTTCTGCTACCAGCTCTGTCTTTCTCTTCTGGCAGATCCATGGCTTTTTACTTACTCCACCTTCTTTTTCTATGTATCTCTTTCACACTGGCTTTATTCTGTTATGCCATTGGCTGAAAGCATCTTATTTATTAACCAATGGCAATAAACATATTCACAACATGCATCACCTCTCATGTCAAATCTTAAAAAGAGCTTATCATTTCCCAGGTAAAATTTACCCCAGTTATCTCTCCCTTTTCTCTCTTAGCAGCTATAAATAGTTTGCAAAATTTTATCATCATTTTATAAAATAAATGTAAATGGAAGCTCAGAGAGAACTGTAACTCTCTAAGTTCTCAAAGCTATAAATGGCAAATAGAACTTAAAATGTCTGAATACTGAGGATATACCTCAATGAGGGAAATGTTTGCCTAGCATGGCTATGATTTGGGTCCAATCCCCAATGCCACACAAACTAAAACGCAAGAACTGCAAATATTTTCACAGTTCAATTCCATATTGTATATCTTTTATGAGAGAAGAATTTTACTCCTTTGTACTTCCTCTCAGGTGTGATGCAACACAGCAATGCTGGGATGCCCATCTTTGTGATTGATGCACTGTGGGAAGCAAATTTTCAGCTGATGCCCACACAGAAACCAAAGCAATAGGTTTAAAAGAGCAGCCAGGTCTGTAAGGAACATAAAGGAAAAGTGAACATTGCAAAGGTCCAGAGAGTCAAACAAAAGAGGGTTTTTGCCTCCTCAGTGTGTGAGTTTGCATATGAGTTCCCCTATATCTTTCAAAATATTCATAAAATCAGGGGCTAGGGCTAGCAAAGTCTCATGGCAGAACATGAATCATTATTCTTTATTGTGCAGCCCACACTCAATAGTTAATCTATGGAAAATGAAAGAAACCAAAGCAAATAAGAAACAAAATATTTGTGTTGATTCTCTTCAGAAACACAGTGTGTGTAGATTATTGGTCAGTATTAGAAAATTCAAGGTTATATTCCTGTTACATATATAATAAAGTATAAATAGTGATAAGTTAGCAAACTTCAAGGGAGAGAAACACCACAAGGTGCAATAGTAGAAATAGGACTTTGGAATGAAAAGCTTTGAAAAAATATTTCACTATTGAATACACTTTCCATGGTAGGCAGGAAGTTGTAAGCAGGAGGTTGACACAAAAGAACAAACAAACCAGCTTGGAGCTCTTGTGGGTGGTTGGGGGATAAGAGGTTTGTCTATTACTTTATTAGAATTCAGTTTACACTCCGATTGAAGGATATTTACTTAAAGTAGTTAGGAGGGGCTCTTTGGACATTCGAGTTTTAATGAGTCTGCCAGTAAAGGCCCTCTGAGAAAGAAGCATGTAAGAGTGAGTAGCTTAGAACTTGATGCTACAGCAGCTGGACCAAGTGAGAGACTAAGATGCAGGATCTATTCCAGCAGCCTTCAGTATCTCAAAGAGGGACTGAGACAGGTTGCAGCATCACTGTTTCTCATTAGGAAAGACAGGACTTTGCTCTTCGGCTGTGGTTTGCAATGGAGTGAAAAAGACATTTTGGCTTAGAGAATTCTTTCATGGATACAATGTAGGCCTTTATTTATTTATTTAGACAGCAGTAGGGATAAATAATTCTTAAATTTCTTGGATATGACCCGAGTCGTTGATAACATTGCCGTTATTCCCCCTATGTTTTGACCATGTGTCTAAGCACCAGTTTTAATTCAAAAACTTGAATCTACTAACACAGAGTCTCTCAGGATAGACTTCAGATGACTTATCTGTATAAAAATAATCCACAGTAATTTTGCTGATCATTAAAGTTTGCGAACCTCTGACCTAAAGGAAATAAGCAACTCTTACAGAGATTCAGAAGTAATTACTCTTTTATTCCATAACTATACCGTAATCTCACATAGGATACACTCTTCCTTAATAGGCAGAGGAAAGGGATAAACGAAGAAATCACATTCCCAAAGCTCTTTACCCAAGGAAAGGGCAGAGAGGCATTTTAAGTGTACTCCACATTATAGAACAAAGGGATTAAGCACAATGGGAAGTCCATTAAATTACTAATTCATTCACAAGGAAGTGAAGGTTATGTTCTTATGACTACAGAATAGACAGAGATTCATAAAACTGTGTTAATCTATAAAATGTTTATAAAGATCCATAATGATCTATCCGAGTTGGCAGATGGATGGAATAAACACAATTAACTTATGATTTTGAAATGCAGGAATAGCTTTAACTGTGGAAACGGCCGGTTTTTCTGCAGAATTTTCATGATAATGTTTGAGAACAGATATCAGAGTTTTCATAGGCTAAAAACATATATAACAGAATATTTTATTTGCAATTTGGGGCCACTGCACTGATACTGTTGGGAGGACGGCTTATGTTAACTTCTTTCTGAAGGGACTTCTCTGTACACAAACTTTGTTATTGGATGTGGTGTGCCAGTACTCCTGAACCAGCTATCTTAAATATCTGTAGGTATTTTCTCCAGAAAGGTGCTTTCCACTTCCTTCCATTTTCTGATCCTTCCTTGTAAATTTATAGTAGTTTGGTAAAGGGTTTGACACACTAGTGTCCATCGATCAGAGATTATTGCTGAATCAAGAAAGGAGCCTCTGCTCCTCGACTGCACCTTGGGAGCCCAGTCCTTTGTTCTGATGTGGATGTGGGTCTCTGATTGGCAAGAGACTTGTCTCTAGAGGGGATCCCAGGTGTTCACAGGAATTTTCCCAGCTAGGTACTTAGGCAGTATAGGAGAGGGTGCCTGATGTGACTTTTCCCCATAGTCACATTGATGAATATCTTGATCGTCACCATAGAAATTTCGCATGATGGATGGAGATAGAGCCAGAGACCCACATTCACATCAGAGCAAGGGACTGAGCTACCAAGATCCAGTGGAAGAGCAGAAGGAGGGAGAAGAGGAGCAAGGACGTCAGGACTGTGAGGGACTGGCCTACCAACTGAGACAGTGTGCTTGATCTATTGGGAGGTCATCAAATCCAGCTGGACCAGGACTGAAGGAGCATATCACCAAACCGGACTCTCTGAATGTGACTGCCAATGGGGACTGACTGAGAAGCCAATGATAATGACACAGGGACCTATCCCTTCTGCATGTATTGGCCTTTTGGGAACCTATTCTATATGGATGCACACCTTCTTAGGCTGAGACGGAGGGGAGGGCCTTTGGCTTTCCACAGGGCAGGGTATCCTGCCCCATCTCAAGGAAGCAGTGGGAGGGCGGTAGGGTAGTGGGGGAGCGGGAGGGCCTGGGACAAGGGGAGTAAATGTAAATTTTTCTTTTAATAATAAAAAAATATGGAGGAAAAAAGGAAGTAATGAGAAAAAAATAAAAGAAAGGAGCCTCTATCTGTAAAAATGACAAGAAACTCGCAGCCATTTATCTCAGACCTGAGACCCTGGGCCTCGCACACGAGGATACATTACAATTCTGGAACGCTGAACAATTCCAGTACTGTAGCACTTGTGGCCAGGTCAAGGGCTTTATGGGATACCCCAAATCAGAACTCGGTGTAGTGGGAGGAAACAATTCTTGAATCATATGGAAAGATTCCTGCCTGCAATAGAGAGGAGACAGTAGTTTGACAAAATCCATGCGGGACTTATACCTTTTTTATTTTTTGAAGGTTTCAACTCCTTACCTGAAATCACCCTCCCCACTGAAAATTCAGTATCTCCCCACTTTTTAATGCAGCTGGAATAAGTTGGAGGTCATTTTGAAGTCATCGAGACTGAATAAAATTATTTTTATTTTTAAAAATAATATAATTTATTTATAATTATTTATTAAATTATTTATCCTGAGTTCAACCTTGCACATCCAGTGTGAATACCCATGAAAGAGCATTTTGCAAAATGTTCCCTGACGTGATTTCAGGAGAACACATGAAAACAATACTTTGAAAAGACATAATTTGCTTAGTAATCACTGACATGTAGGGCACCATCATAAAAGTGAAATTATTTTTAAGAAAAGGATGATGAAGTCTTCCCAGGCTATTTATATGAGGCACCACGCTTGGCAGAGATACTCACATGTTCTTTTAGAAAGATAGTTATCACAAAGCTGATCATTTTTTGTGAAGTTAGCCACTTAAGAAATTTTTATCATATTCCTGTCTGGTATTAAGAGCAGTCAATGAAAATATTTACAAGACTGGAACTTTTATACTATTGGCGACACTAGAACAAGACAAGAAAAATCTAACAAAGACAGGATAACCCTCAACTTGTCTTCGTTTTCATTAAGTTTAGATATTAAACAGTTCAGAGATAGTTTGAATTTTGAGTGGGCTGGTGATATGTGGTAAGAGACAGTCTACAAAAAGCAGTTGCAATGACCTGCAATGCCCAGTCATCCACATCGCGACAAGGGCAAACAGCTCATATTCTATAGTGTCCACTTGGGTGAGTTATAATGTTCTATTGGTTCAGAGCATTAAACACATTTCCAAGTCAAAGTGTGTTTACTGGGATGTAACCCCCTTGTAAGCTGAAGAGAAGATATGGTCTTAAAATAACTACAGTAGCTGTCTTTATCACGGTCAACATTTTAAGATGCACTTAAATATAGGATGAACCTTGTGGTGTTCTTCTAAATCACATTTCAATATCACCTTATATAGCCTTCCTAGGTATATACACTAATAAAATAAGGCTCAGAGAAAGGATTCATACTATCTTACCTTGAGTGTTGTAAACATAAGGAACCTTCACTAGGCTAAACGTGTTCTTAGTCTGAGCATCTGGCATTGTGTCTCTTGGAAAAGGTGAAACAAATGTTGACCTCAGATTATCTGATATCAATCAATAGTCCCTGAAGACACCAGAGCAGAAATCGTGGTGAGTAGACTTTTGTGCCATCACATCCTGTTTGGTCCCATTAGAATGATAATTCTCAAAGCATACCAATAAAATGAGGCTTTTCAAAGTTTGCCACCCTTCTCCTATGAATTTTTTATGTAGCTGTACGTCTCTGGTATCCTTAAGATCCCAGAGGACGTGAAACTAGCAACACTCTGAGAAATGGTAGAAATTGAAACCAAGAACAGATATTTTTGAAATAAGTCTATTTCTGAGTCACCTGGGTACAAAAGAACTTAAAACATGGCTTCCACCTGGGAAATGACTTAGGGAATCAAGTTTTCTTCCAAGCTCCCAGAGAGTGGTCACTGCTTTAGGATCTGGAGGTTGTACTTTTGTGTGTGACTCTTTTTCCTGGGACTGATTTTCCCAGGGAGTATAGAGAGGAACTTCCTGTGTACAGAGCGTTTTTGAAGTATGACCTCAAAAAATTTACCATAGGTTAATGACACACTGTCGGATTCCATCCATACCTGGCAAAAGGTGGTTTGGCTGGAATAGTTATTCTTACTTAGCTTTAGACTAAAATGCTTCCTTTCTCTTTGATGTAATATGACTTTCCCTAGATTGCAGTTAATTCCTTGAAATACAAAATAAGCTCTAGAATTTTTTATTCAGAAAACCATTATCATCATCCACACACATATCCCAGCTCTGCAGCTTTTTATTAGCTTTTTAAAATCAAACAGTAACTGAAATGGAAATCTCTAGTTAATTGACATTTTAAAAGTTGCAGGATGCCTGAGATACAAGACTAAAACTTAGCTGGTAAATGTGACTGGGAGAGTAAGAATTCACATTTTTATAATTTTTTTGCTGTAGTCATTAAGTTACAAGCCATGAATTTGGGAACGGGGAGTTTTCCATCTTTAAATATTAGTGGTTTGAGAAAGCTAGTATTAGAAGATGAGAAATAACAGTGAGATATGCCAGCCTTATGTAATGACAGGCTTTTCTGATAGAGTTTTAGTTCTGGGTTCTGGTCTCTTCACTAATTTGGTACATTCAGTTGATTGTGAGTATGCTCAGCTATTTCTCTGTCCTGCTGATTTACTTCTGTGCTGCTTTATCACAGGTTTAAACAATTTCTTCTTTCCTTAAGCTGAAAGAATCCTCAGGAGAAAATGAGGCATTACACTATAGGCAGACACAATAATTTAGGAGTATAACTATAATTAGTGAGATGACTTCCTTATAAAGTGTGTAAGGAATAAATAAGGAATGAGAATCTGTCTAGGTGGTACTAAGAAAATGGAAATGACTGAACGGAACCAAGAGAGACAGATAATAGGGAAAAAAAACTACTTGGCAAGTTTGATACTTTTTAAAAAATGTATTTGCATGTGTTCTAGTGAGAACTCAGACTAGAAAGAACAGACTAGACACTGAACTGGGTTGACAAAATAATTCCATTTCCATAGCGTAAGAAAAGCACTATGAACTTGACAGATAAATAATGGAAACAGTAAAGATCAAAATAAACAGCGTTCCACAACAAGGATTCTTTACTTTTACTACGTTGGTCTCTTTGTATGTATTCGATGAGAAAAGTGAGCACACCTTCCCCACATTTTATTTTTATTCTTTGCATTGTATTTCCAGGTGAGTGTTTGTGGGCATTAGAATGGAAGCTAAAGTCAGTTCTCTTGAGAAGAGAAAATTTTACTCTTTAATGCAAACCAATTTAGCTCTACACAATACAGTTTGAGACGAGGTGTTTCTATTTCAGGGAAGGTGTTGAGAAGTCAGAGATTGTACAGGACTTTGTGGTAAATAGCTTCAGTCACTAAGCCATAGCTGAAGGACAGTGCACACATTTATGTGGAATGGAAAGTGGGATGGAAAGCACCATTAGTCACACATCCATCTTTTCAGTGTCTGAGAGAACAATCCCCATTAGCAACATCGGTTTTGAATAATAAGGGGAAAATGTATGTACGTCCTTGGAGGTTCAATACTACTGAACACAATACATGTGAAATTTGTAGGTTCTCAGAAAAATTAATTACCCCTTTCAAGCCCTACAATTTGATAGAATATTCCATTTCTTTCTAGCAAGACATATTAAACTTTATTTTCATGAGTACAAAACGTAATTTTGAAAAGGAAATGAAAGAGAAACATAAGAAAATTAATTAACAATAACTATATAAGTTAATTTCTATACATGAACAGATGAAAGATGGAAGAAATATTCTCTACTAAGTCCCTGGGGTGTTGTGTTTCTTATGTGGTACACAGGAACCCTGTTGGTTAAGGCTGTGAACTCTGGCTTCTTTTTCTTGTTGTTAGCTTATTTTTGTTTGTTTGTTTTGTTTCTTTTTTTAATATTTTGAGATAGGGTTTCCTGTTAACCTGGACTGTCCGGGATCTCACTATGTAGACCAGGCTGACACTGAACTCAAAGATACACCTGCCTCTGCCTCCTGACTGACAGGCAGAAGAATTGGAAATGATGACAAAACCAACAAATTCTAACACATAATAATGGGTCTATTTCACTTTGTATTTTACATTTATGCAAAATTACAGCTCACATAAGTATTGACAAATGAATCAGTCATTAAGAATTTTCCGAATCACAGAAAACCAATTACTCTTATCACTTTATGTTTGTTTATATTATTCATAAGTATGTAATCATCACCTATGTAAATCAACACCATCACTCAATTAAATAGGCTAAATCAAAAACATTGGTAGGATGAATGAGTTTATTCAAAACAAGGATAGCAGTTTTCTAAGGTCTAATTTCAATGCAATAAATATCTTAGTGTGAAAAGCTGTATTTATTCATAAATCTCACACATCATTTGAATTTTCATTTTTGTGGGAAATTTCTTAAGGAATACATTAAAGAAATCAGTACCTAAAATGGACACAACCAAAATCAATCCTCATGAAGGGCTTGAGAGATGGTGGAGACAGGACAATCCTTGTGCTTACTGGACAGTAAGTCCTGCTGAGTTGGTGAGTTTAATATCAGTAAGAAACCTAATCCAAAAAATAAGGTGAATAATATTTGAACATGGCATTTGACATTGTCTACTGGCCACCACACATGTATGCACATACATGAAGATGAAATCACATATACAAAAATAGCATTCATGTTGAGTTCAATGCTTTTAATGTCTTTTATTATATGTCCTAAAATCTGCAATTAATAACAAAAAAGAATTTGAGAGAAAAGTTTGCTTGACTTCTTTAACTACAGGGAAATATTCAGAAACTATACAAGTCACATTCAAAGGTAATTTTTGAAAATATTTTTCTAAAAATGAATGTTTTTATGATGTAGGAAAATTCTAGAGTAAGATTTTTTCACTTAAAAATAATTCCTGATATTAGATGAAATTCAGGTAGCTATAAAATTAATCACTTACGGGCAGAAAAGTGAGGGAGATTTGCTACATTCACCGGGCTGTGCAGCTCCACATCTGTGAGGTTCCTAAGCATTTCATCATTGTGACAGCAAGGCTGGGCCCTCCCACATGCCCCAGGCAACCAATTTGCACCTTTTCTTCACCGATTCTTCTTTACTATGCAGTGCTTCATCATTATTTCTTTAAAGAGGCAGAGCTGAAAGTTAAATGAAGTGTAATGTGCAAAGAAAAGTCTATAATTTCTTACCGTAGCTCCTGGGGAAAACGCATGCTCAGAGTGAAGATTTTAAAGATAAATGTAAGTTCTGGATGCATATGTAAGAATTAACCTTCCAGCTATAGCTTTACATTTGTTTTCATTAAAAATTATTTTATTGTAGTATGAAAAAATCATGAGAACATTCCTGTCAAAACTGCTAGGTGTATAATACATGTTGATTGACTCCAGTGACATTGTTGCCTAGCAGATTTGCAGAGATTACTACTATTATTTAAGTGAAGGCAATTTATTCTCCCTAGTATAGTATCTCCCAATTTCAATCACGCTGCCACATTGTAGAGAATCTCCTACTTTGTTAAGGTTCCCCAGTTTTCTGCTGTACACTGTTACATTTTAGGAATTCTGTTGCAAACTAGAACATGGAGATGTTTTCAAATCTTGAATATTGTGACTAGTAGTCCTACAGTGATCCCATCTGAGATCTTGATTTTAATTCTTTTGGATGAATTCCCAAAAGTGCAATTGCAAATTATAAGGTAATTCTATTTTCATATGTTTAGAAACCTCAACTCTGTTTTCCCCAGTAGCTATACCATTTAACAAGTCCATCAATAGATTCCAATTTCTTTGAATATTTTACTAACACTTTTTGTCATCAATCTCTTTCCGATAATAGCCACCCCGACTGGTGTGAGGATGAATCTTATTGTAGTTTTGATTTACATTTCCCCAGACACAACTGATAATGAATATTTTTGCACATACCTGTTGGTCTTTTCTGTGGCTTTCTTGGTGATAAAATACTGAGGCCTTTTTAAATTCAGGTTATTATGAGGTTCATTTTTTCTTGAGTTATACCAATTTGTCATATATATAAGAGATTAACCCTTTAATTGATTTATTGTCTACACATATATCTTCTCATATTGTAGGTTATCATTTAACTGCTCAATGTTTCTTTTGTTGTACAAAAAGATTTAGTTTGATATACTCTTACTTGTGATTTTGTTGTCATACTTATGAAATAATTATTAAATTAAGAATAGAAATATCAATATTAGGAAATTTTATTATGATAAACATTCAGAAAGTCAAAAATAATATATATAACCTAATTTGATAGCACTGATGATAATGAAAAAACAACACTGATATTTAGCAGAAAAAATTAGAATATTGAAAAATACCATAAAACTCTCATCTGAGAATTGAGGTCTGCTCCCAGTACTTGGCAGGCTTATAAAGGAGTATTTCCATGAGTTTCATACTAGATAAGATTATATAGTATTAAGCTAGCCAGAGATACATCAACATAACCTTGTAAGGGGGAAAGAGGAAATCAATAAAGTGAATAGATACTTATCTGATTACATAAGCAATGGCAAATATATAGGTGGACTGTGCTCCCCCCTCTCCAAGGATATAGAGAAAGAAGATATAAACAAATGAAGTAAAGTGAGGATGTTGCAAATTAATCCACAGAAATAAAAAATATCTTATAGTATTGTGATAAGGACAGTATTAAAGTAGGCTTCCAAAAACCACACCTATACACATAACTGTCATACAAGTAAGTTTTGGGGGTTAATACTGAAGTTGAAAATAACTGGAGCAAGCCTCACAGAGAACATGCTCTCTACATGAATGCCTTAACTGCAATCTGAGTGTTTTACACAATTGTGAAGGTCCGGTTGCTCAATTAGGATGGAATCTCTTCTGTAGAAAGGACAATCCAACTCAAATTAAATTAGTTCTCTTTTCTTCCCATCCAGGAGCCTCCTCCAGACTGAATATGACTGTTGTCCATACAACATTGGCTTCTTGTTGGGACTTCATGGACCCAAGTTGTATTGGCCTGGAAACAGCTGGCAGCCTAGAGGCTCTATTTAGCTCTCCACCGTGAGAGGAGGAACCTAGATAGGAGCAGGATCTTGTGCTAGTGGCTTCCCAGACAGGCTTTCTCAAAGCCTGACATGAAGTGGGTTGTGCAGGAACTGAAACTCATGTATTCTATTGTCCTCATTGTGACCAAAAAGTGTCTCAACTGAGGATCCCTCTTCCCATCTCTCTGACCTTGTTATCTTTGATGAAGCACCAACTTCTCTTTCCTAATAAATAGACCTTTGAATTTTGTAAGAAGAAAAGAAATCAAAGATGGACATTTATATCAGGGTCAGTTCTCAGTAGAAGCTAGTGTTAACACCAGAATAGAGACCAGAAATTATAGGCAAGGTCCCTCGGTGGTGGAGGCAGAGTCAGCCACTGTGGAAGAGACTTCAAAGAGTGCCTCTACATCAGGGAGTACAGTAGACTGTGGGGGTTCACAGAAGTTGCTCACATACTGAAGCCCCGCTGTTGTCTAGCGTTTCAAATATCTATTGTACTTCTGAGATTATGCAGATTTTGAAGTTCAGTAGTGGAACTGAGTGACTGTGACAGGGGTGTAGTAAGATAAAATGAGTATTCCTGAAAAAGGGTGGGAATCTTCGAGGTCTCATATCTTGTATCTGATGAGGTGGCTCACTCTCTAGATATGTAGCAAAATGCATACCATTCACATGACAGTCTATGCCAGTGTTTGGAATTCTTTTAAATCATTTAACAATATGAAAACACCATCAAAAATTATCATGCCAGAAAACTGGATAATTTGATAGAAATGGATAAATCACTACAAACATGCAATCCATTAACACTAAATCTTGTAGTTAAAAAAACATGGGGAAATTCTGTAATAAATGTGAAATCATTTAACAATATAAAACTTCTCATCATGTTTCCAGAGTTTTGTCTCTCCAAAAATATTCATTTGAATATTACTGAAAAACAATTATTTTGAGAAAAAAATTCTTTGTTAGGAAATGTACTTATCAAATGAAATTTAAGAGAGAAAATTATTAAAATTTGGAAACTTTACTATTTATTTAAAGAAAGGATTTCATAGCGGCCAAAATTTTTACTAAAACCCATAATTAACATTGAATGTAGTTGAAAATACCAATAAAGAATTAACAGAAACACGCAATTGCATGCTTAATTGAAAGTAGTCTGTATTTACAAATTTGATAGGATTATTACAATTATATAAATGTTAGTTTCTGGCAAGCAATTAGAGATGTGAGTCTTCAGTTTGGCAGCTATTATATCTTTAAGGTAACATGCTCTTTTGATATGTCTTTTGATATGTCTCTTGAAACTTTCAGTGATGTTATGAAGCTCAGTTATTATCAGTATATATTGTAATTCAAAAATTCACACTCTAATGATTCCCAGTTTGTATTCAAGTGATTGAATTATTTCCTTTATCTGGTCAACCTTGGTCAACCATTTATGACTTCGGGTAACATGGTATAGATTTTCCATATTTCTATATTGAAGAAAAATATATTACCCTAGCCAACAGTGACGATGTTGCATCATTTGGCTATAAAAAACAATTACAGCTCTGTGACATTCACAGGGAACAGATGCTACCTTGACCATCCCTTAGGCCTTTTAGGTCACCTGATTTATAGAAAAACAAGCTATTTACCATTTATTTTACCATTACAGTTTACAGCAACAAGTAATGGTTACAGCTGTATCATTTTATCTTCAGTTCTTATTTACAGTGTGACACCTTATTTAATTACTAAAAGAATAATATATTAGTACACATGTAAGATATATTTCAACTAAGCTTTTTCTTCCTGAGGACATAAGGTGAAAAGTATCCTGTTTATTGTAATAAAGAGCTCCAAAGTAAATATCTAGTGTCCACTAAAACCAAAGAAAAGGGTGAGGTCTGCACTGAATTTATGTAATAAGAGGGTACATTATTTAGGGAACTCAATTGAAAGTCTAAAAATTATTGAATAAATATTTTTACTTAAAAATATTTCATGAGGTTTATAATAATTTCACTTAAAAATAAATTCTCTCCCACAACATTTGCTTTTTAGCTCTCAACAATTGAATTGTTTGTTTGCTGTGCAATCATTTATCATCTGTTTATCAATCTATCATCTATCTATCTATCTATCTATCTATCTATCTATCTATCTATCTATCTATAGTTTACTTAATCCACTATCTAAATTATATGGCATTACAGCAAAATTAATAGTTCTTATCATCTTTCTTCAATGCTTCCTACATTGAAGTTAGTTTGAAAAATCATTTTTAATGTTGGCCCATGACAAATTCAGACATCAATATGCATGACCATTTCAGGAGTAAGTCTATATTATAAATTTTGAGATCGCTTTAGACATTGTCTTTACTTTTACAGATGTAGTAGCTATGACATAATCAATCACTTAAGATTTGGAAAGATTATTTTTCTCTGCTGTGTAAATGTACCAAATTTTCTTTACATATTCTTTGGTTGAGGGGCATTTAGGTTATTTCCACGTTCTATTACAAATAATGCTGCTGTGAACATAGTTGAGCACGTGTCCTTGTGGTATGATTGAACATCCTTTGGGTTTATACCCAAAAGTGACTTTGCTGGGTCTTGAGGTAGATTGTTCCCTAATTTTCTGAGAAAATAGACATACTCATGTCCAAAGCGACTGTAAAGCTTGCACTCCCACGAGTGTTCCTTATTTATCCTAAATAAGCTGTCATCAATGTTTTTGATCTTGCCCATTCCTATAGGTATAAGATGAAATCTCAGAGTTTTTTGAATTGCATTTCTCTAATGGCTAAGGATTATGAGCATTTCCTTAAGTGTCTTTCATCCATTTTAAATTTGTCTGTTGAGAGTTCTCTGTTTAGTTCTGTGCCCCATTTTTATTGGATTATTTTTCTTTTGATGACCAGTTTCTTGAGTCTTTTGTATTTTGAAGATTAGCCCTCTATCCAATGTGGGGCTTGTGATGATCTTTTCCCATTCTGTAGGCTATCTTGTTGACCGTGTCCTTTTCTTTACAGGAACATCTTGAAATTTGCAGACAAATAGAATGATTTAGAAAGCATCATAATGAGTGAGGTAACCCAGACCCAGAGGAATATAGTATGTACTCACTCATATGTGACTTTTAGACATAAAGCAAAAAAACAAAACAAAAAAAAACCAGCCTAGAATGCACAACCCCAGAGAATCTTGATAACAAAGAGAGACATACATGGATATAATCTAAATGGGAAGTAGAAAAAGATAAGGTCTCCCAAGTAAATTGGGAGCATGGAGATCATGCGAGAAGGTAGAAGGGAAGTAGGGAAGAAGGGAGGGGAGTGCAGAAAAACATATAACAATATAAACCAAAAAAAACCAAGATCTATAAAGATATAAATTGAGCTTGAGGTTTTTCAGATCTAATACTCTATAAAACTACCTTAAATTCTAGTTTGTTTTTAAAATATATAGAGTATAATTTTTTGTTTTGTAAGTAAAAGTTTTAATTCATATAAAATTCCACTAAAATTTATTATTTTAAACAAATATTTTTCAGTTTTCAGTTGTCTACTGCTCATATTTAAATTAAAAATGAATCCCCTAAAATAATAGTTACTATAGATAGTTTTACGTTTAATAATTTAATTGCTAAGATAATGGTGTATAGAAACAAAGACACATCTAAAGTACCAAATTTAGTATGATGGTATCATCAACATGCTTACTAAATCAAGAAACAAATGAATTAGAAAAGATTAAAATGTTTTGGGAATTTTTTACATATAGCTCCAGGTCTTGAGTTTCAGATTGTGACTTAAAGTGAACTTCAGAGAAGTACATGGATGCCTTTGAAATTGAATATAGAGCACACGGAATCCTTTACATATTTAAACATGTATATTATCCTAAAATGTTATGTTTCTACCTTGTTCTTGACATATTAAAATGATCTTGTATTTACAAAATGAACAGATAAATTCATGCAAGCAAAGAATAGTAATATCTATTTTCCCCATATCTAATACGTGTTCACTAGAATCTTTTCAGCTCTACCCTTCTCCTCCCATTCTGTTGCATATTGCAGCATACTGATTACACTTGGTGGTACTGCTATGAAACTCAATCATGATTTAGTCACTGTGACCTTCACTTGGCCCACCCACTAATGCCTCCACCCAAGCTAGTCACCTTTCTCTGTTTTGTCATCATTTTCAAACTTCTTTGTAAGACTGTGTGCTCTCCATGAAGCCTCATTGGGTACGTGATTACTCAGTTTGTTCTGCCTTGTTTGGATGTGTATGTGACTGCCAGTGTAGATGTTCAAGCCAAATGTTTGGGGCACATGTGTTCTTTATCTCTTGGACAGAAGTTCAGTAAGTTTATGCTGTCAATGATGTAGCACACTAAAAGTGGTCAATATGGAGACTGTGGAGAGAAGCAAGAAATAACCTTCTAATCCTAAGACACTAAGCACAGGAAATGTCAATGGCATCCAACTATATGTTTATTTGGAATGCAAACCTCAACATTATTTATAAGACAAAATGAAACCATAGATGTGAATTTAAAATAAAGTGATTCATTGGAGTATTTACATAAAGTATAGATATAAAAAGTTTGTTGCTGAAATGTTTCCCTTTTCTAAAGTATATTGTAATTATTTGTGAATACTAGCAACTTAAATACTTAAATAAATCTTGATGTTAGAATGTCTTTAAGCATCCATTAAAAGGAACTGAGAAAACATTCTATATTTGTCAAGCCTGTAAGAAATCTAAACCCTGTTGTGGTGACAAATATTTCACTTTGTTGTATTGTCTATTGTGTGCCGTCAGTTCATTCATCAAGTCTTTTAGCTCAGCATTCAGTCATTGCTTGACATTTATATGAATATGTACCTTAATGTTTTCTATTTCTTTGTCTTTGTATTTCCCTATTTCTCTTTGTATCTGTCTATCTACACACACACACACACACACACACACATACACACACACACACGCACACATACACCCCACAGAGGAAGTTGTACTCAACAATGAACAGCATGCTACAATTATCTGAGGGCCATGTCTCCAATGCTGAATAGAATAGATGTTGCTTGAGACTTGGCATTATATTACATTGTATTATCATAAGTTGGTAGGTAAGTATATAATTAAAATACATTATTATCCATACTAATCTAGGAAAGACTGTTTTAAAAAAGTGCCAGGTCAGAATTAGTATTTGTGAAATGTTCTTTTGTGAGATAAGGATGAGAAAGAGAGTGTCAGTAGTGGTAAGGATTCCATTGATGGTGACGTTATCAATAAGACTCAGGGAGGTGTGTCTCATCCCTAATCATTCACACATTGATAAACATCAAAAGGAATATTTTCATGCATATACAGGGTTTCTTTTAGAGGGATTATTAAGGGTAGAGTTATTCTTTCTAAGGAGCCTGAGGTTTAGTACTGTGGGTGGTTATGTTCAAAATAGGTTCCAATTTATAAAATAATGTAAACACTGTTTAGATTTTGTCAACTAGACATAAATCAGAGGAAACTGAGAAGAAGGAACCTCAGATGAGGAATCTCATATATTATATTGGTGTGTGAAGTATTTTTGTGGTAAGTGATTGGTGAGAAAAGGCCGAACCCACTTCTGGGGATGTCAGACAGGCAGGTAGGTAGGTCCTGGGTTGTCTAAGAAATCCATTTGAGCAATACATGTTGAAGAAGAAAGGAAGATGCCCTACTCTGTGGTCTCTACTCTGGCTCCTGCATTCAGTTCTTTCCCTGTCTTCCTTCAAAATGGACTGTAACATCACAGTGGGAGGTCAATACTTTCCTAGTTTGAAAGGATTAGGGTCAGTGTTTTATCATAACAGTAGAAAGGCTGACCATACAGTATGTACCAGTGTTTTATCACAGCAATAGAAAGATTGACCCAAGAGTATGCATTTGTTTGCTTTGGTTCTTTTTAATACAACTAGATTAGGCATATAAATTTTACAAAGATCCTCACAGATGTCACAGGTATGGAGACTCAAGGTCATTGCTCTGAAATGATCTTGGGTTTAGTGAGGATCTCATTTTTCATGGCAGGAACATGTGGAAGATTATATTCCCAATAGGAAGCAAGATGATGGCTCAGTTTAGGCTCACACATAAGGACTCAATCTTTCAGAAGCATATTGGGTTTATAAGAGTTTCTGTAATCATTTCTTGGGGTAATACCCTAGGAACCCTGAAAGACCACAATGACACTAAGTGGCCAATCAAAAGACAAGTGTCCAACACATCATGGAAGATCTATATCAAAATCTAATGATGGCATTACTAAAAGAATGTGAAAGTTGTTTTTCTATTTAACATGATTTCTTTATTTAATTTTTGGGATTTTCATATTATGCACCCAAATTCTGTTCCCCTCTGAGTCCCTCCAAGTCCTCCCCTCCCACTGCAGCTGCCCCCAATTGAAAATTTTAAAAATTAAACCAAATCAAAACAAAAAGACAAGCAAACATACCAATGGAAAAGAAAAACAAAAACAAAAACAAAAACTCAGAAAAAAACCTATACCTCCTCACTCCTCCATCTTTCCTGCCTCTGCAACACCTCTTCATTCTTCTTGGTGACATTAGGAGCTGCAGTGTTTCACAGAGTACACCATTTTGTCCAATCAGCTTTACTTGCAAATGTTCATTGTAAAAGAGTCACTGGTCTGGTTCAAGGCCTCTGGTTTCTGATATTCCATCATTACTGGATCCTTACAGAAACTGCTGTAGGATATCCATGGCCATCCCGAGTCATGGAGAGCTTGCAGTTATGATACCATAGGACCAGTCTCTTCACAAGCCCCAGCAGGTCTTACATGGGGTAGATGTTAGGATAGGGCAACACCAGGTCCAGCTCTGGACCCTGTAGAAGCAAGTCAGTCCAGGCCACCAGGGACACTCCCACAGATAAGGGGCAGCTGCTCTATGTGCATGCCATCAGAGTAAGCTCTCCTCACCAGTGATGAGGGGCTATGCCTTCTTCCTGAATTTGGAGGGGAGCAGATTTCTCATGAGGATGAGGGCCAACTCTTTTGCTGCAGCATCAAGCAAGGGACACGGCCAATTATTCCAGGGCCAGTGAAGGGCAGGGCAATGTTAACATGGCCCTCTGATTCCATCACTCATGGTTTCCATGGCCCTCTGAGGCAACGCAAGATGTATATATCAACGGAGAACCCAACTACAGTAGGACCATGGCAGCAGTTTGTGCCCAAACAAAATCCTGACTCCATGTGGAAACACAGGCCACTCAGATTCAATTGGCTTTGGTGGCAGCATGGCTCTTTGTAACTGGACATTTCCCTCCTGCCCGTCTGATTTCAAATAACCAGTGGCTACTTCCAACGTAATTGACTTGTCGAATTAATATGAATTATAAATTCTTGATTGATAGCTCAGGCTTATTACTAAATAGCACTTACATTTTAAGTCAACCCATATTTGTTATTCACTTTGTCACAAGGCGGCACCTTTCCCAGCATGGCATGTTCATTTACATCTGACTGGTGACTCATCACTCTGTCCTTTCTCTTCCCAGAATCCTTAGTTTGGTTACCCACCTATACTTCCTGCTTAGCTACTGGCCAGTTAGCATTTTATTAAACTAATTCAAAGGACAAATCTTTACAGTATACAAGAGAATTATGCCACAGCAGCTCCTAGACACCAACTAGGCTACAGATTGCAGCCCAGATCTCAGGCTACTGGGTAACCTTTGATGGCAACACAGACCCAAGCTGCAGTGGGACCACAGACGCAGACATGGTCCTCCTCAGCAGCCAGGTGTGGTTATCACCATTATTCCAGGTGGCAGTGAAGGCCACTCAGATCAGATAAACCCCAAAAGCAGTGTGGCTCTTGGACACTAAGATGGCCCCAGATCTCAGGCATCCACATGACCTTCAATGGTATCAGAAACCTCAGACATTAACTCAGACCCTGACTATAGTAGGACCATGGACTCATCCATGGCCCTCAGCTATAGCTCTGAACTGGAAATCAAATGAGATCCAGTAGCAGTGTATGACACCTAGATCTGCATGGCTCTGACTCTCACATGTCCCTTGGTTACCAGTATGGACTCAGGTGGCTAACCTGTCCCCAGACATATGTATGGTTCTTGATAGCACAACATGGGTCACAGACTTCAATACAGACCCTACAGAAGTAGGACCTCTGCACCAGATAGGGTCCTTGGTAGGAGCCTGTGTCTGGATATCACCATGGCCCCAGGTGGCAGCATGGGTCACTCAGACACACATGGCTCAGCAGCAGCTTGGCCCTCAGACAACAGCAAGGTCCCAGGTGGCAACTCAAATCCTGTGAATCTACGTGTCCCTCTGCAACAAGAGCTAAGGACACCAACACAGCCGCTGGCTGCTACAGAGTCACAGACCCAAACATGGCACTCATATGAGGTATGAGGGTTGAAAAGCCAAGAGGAATTAGATAGGCAGAGGATATTGGAAGAATGTATTAGAACAACTGGAAAGGATAAAATCCTCTTTCAATTTAACATACTAAATATCACTGAAAAAAGAAACTTTAATGTACAATGTTTGAAAAGTAATGCTCACATCCTAAGTAGAAAACAATTTTAGGCCTGCCAATAAATGAGACAAAGAAACTAAAAAGCTTGTTTCCAAAGATGCAAACTGGACACTTTTCAAAATAAGTGAAATGCAAATTTATAAAACAACAACAACAAAACAAACAAGCAAAGTGTCTTCCTTGCCTTAGTTCTTTACTCTGCTTGATTGGTCAAGAATGATGATGTCATTACTCATCTCCCGGTCAGCTGCTGGGTTGAATGTTTTAGAAATGCTGACAGCATCAGGAGGGCATTTCCTTTTCTCTTAAGATCAGTAATGGCTAATTTTTCTGTGGTGAGGGAACAAATGCTAAATTCTAAAGGGATGTTGTTCCATACACATCATACTATTTATTACTTCCAGATGCCAAAAAAACAATTAAAGTGGACCACCATCAAGCCACAAACGGAATCATGAAATAACATGTACATGTCAGTCTTAACATCAGGCAGTTCTACCACAGATCAACCCACTTAAGAAGGAGTCTGGTTAGACAACCCCAATCTGGGACTATTGCAGCAGAAGACTTTCTCTCTCTCTGTTTAATTTAAGGGAACTATATCATGCAATCAGCAAATTTATGCTGTAAAATCGTTAGTCTCCATTTTCCTTTCATTTGATTTTCTGTGAGTTTGAATTTAAGTTGTCTATTAGTACAAAAACTACTGTAATACTGGGTAAACCCACTTTAGCCTAAGGTCCCTTTAACAATACATCTGAATTTCTAGATACTGAGCCTTTAAAAGGGATGGGAAGAGAGAAGTGAAGGCAAAAAATAAAGCACATGTAAGTCAGATAAGGGTTTTGACAGACATAAAATAGACTTAATTATAGCATGATGCTGTGTCAGAATGTAGACTATGACATGACATGTGTTTCAGATAAAATAAAATCAAGAAGCAGAATCAATTTCTTCAAAAATGTGACAATTTTATGTTCATATTTAATAAAGAAATTAAATTTAAAATTTGATAAAAGTTTAAAGATGGAATTACATTATCAAAGTAAATTTCTATCAGACACAAAATTTTGTAATTCAATTTCATCTCTAGACAGAATAAAATAAGTAGAATGAAATAGGAGAAAGTCTTGAAACTTTTGAATAAATTACTTTTGTTTTAAACTGAAATTCATTTAATTGAGCTTTAAAAAATAATCAGGTAAGTTAAGTATAATTTGAATAATAAATATGGATCACATATCAAAACATATCAAGTGAGTTCAGCTGGACTGAAGTCCTTAAAGAAGAACACACACTGTATCTTCTGTCCTTAATGTGACAGGGAAATTGGAAGATTATTATGAATATGAAATTAAAGATAGGTCACTTCCATACAGTAGCCCAAACCCAAACATTCAGAAGAATGATCATATGTAAACTTTGTAACATGGTAAGTTAAAAAACTTAAAGTATAATTTGTTAAACATCATTAGTGATAATTGAAATGGAACATAGAACATTAGTAATTAATATTTCCATTAAAATAAGATATACTAATGTATTAATTAAGAACTTATAAAATAAAAAACAAAATTGAGCAAATTAAAAATAATGAAATGTTTTTTAAACTAGCAAAAATATTTAATCCTTTCAAATGTAAATCTACAGTAATTAAACTAAAGTGAACAGAGATATAAATGACTACATTAAGTAAAATATAAATACATTAAATAATTTTGTTTTAAAATTGGGATACGAATAAATTCAAGTTTTCAGTTTGTTGCTAATTCATGTTTTGACTATGCATTTAATTGAATTTTATTTTTATACCAAATGGCAATTTTATTGCCATTTATTTTGACTAAGCAAAAGAAAATAAGAATATTTTTATCAAGTCCAAGTGGATCAAGGACCACACTGAATCTTATAAAAGAGAAAGTAGGAAATACACGTGAATTCTTTAGGAATTTTCAACATCCTTAGTCATCAGAAAAATGCAAAACAAAACTCTGAGATTCCATCTTAAACATGTAATAATATATAAGATAAAAATACTGATGACAACTTATGCTAGAAAGATGTGGGTTAAAGGGAACGCTCCTGCATTGCTGGTAGGAGTGCAAACTGATATAGCCCCTTTGGATATCAGTATGGCGATTTCTCAAAAAATTAGAAGACACCCTTCCTCAAAAGCCAGTAATAACTTTTGGGTATATACCCAAAGGATGCTCAGTTGTGCCACAAGGACATGTGCTGAACTATGTTCATAGCAGCTTTGTTTGTCATAGCCAGAACCTGGAAACAATCTAAATGCACTTCAACTGAAAAATGGATAAGGAAAATGTGGTACATTTACACAATGGAGTACTACACAGCAGGAAAAAAAACAACATCTTGAATTTTGCAGCAAAATGGATGGAGCTAGAAAAATTATTTTGTGTGAGGTAACCCAGACACATAAAGACAATTATCACATGTGCTCACTCATAGGTAGTTTTTAAACATAAAGCAAAGAAAGCCAGACTACAAACTACAATCCCAGAGAACTTAGACAACATTGAGGACACTAAGAGAGACTTACATAGATCTAATTTACTTGCGAAGTAGAAAGTATAAAAAGACAAGACCTCCTGAGTAAACTGGGAGCGGGGGGACCTTGGGGGAGGATTGAAGGGGAGACAGAGAGGGGAGCAGAGAAAAATGTAGAGCTCAATAAATATCAATAAAAATTCATAAGGTAAAAAAGAATATTTTTAATATTTTAGTTACCACCAATTATGTTAAGCATTAATATAAAGTGGAAAAAGCACATTTTGTTTTCTACAAAGATTAAGATAAACGAACAGCGATAAAAATAATGTACATTTAAATACCTTTTTGTACAGGTTGCAATCAGGCTATTTCCTAGATACTCTGCACTATATAAATCTGAGGGCTCTACAGAGCCAGCACTTCCCTGTGCTAGCCCTGGAAGATTTTACTTTGCCCCTTACTGGCAGCTGCAGCAGGAGAGCTGATTCTACCTCCCTTGGAGAGCTAGCTGTCCCTGAAGCTTGCAAGACCCTGCAAGAGTTAGTCCCACCCCTCACATGAGGGAGGTGATCCTTGTTAAAGCCCAGATTTACCAATTCAGTCACCACCCAGGCCCAGGCCCCAGAGGCACTAAGACTAATGAAGAGGTAATTGACATGCAGGAAAGACAGAGGAGCTATGTGTTTTTGTTTCGTGTGTGTGTGTGTGTGTGTGTGTGTGTGTGTGTGTAGTTTTCTTTGGTCAGGGCATGCTGCAGAGGTCTGGAAAGTAGATATGTGGGAGTGCCTGGGAAATGAGGGGGCTGAGGTGCATGAGGCGAAATTCCCAAAGAATTAGTCAAAACAATAAAGATTAAAAATTTCTGGTAAAAATTATCAAGAATCTAAATAATTTATCAGTTTAAATCACAGGCGAATAAGTACTTTAACAATGCTATATTTATAAAATATTAAAAAGTGAAATTATACCCATGACTAGAAAAATCTAAAAAAAACACAAAACAAACCAAACAATGCTCCACCAGAATATGAAAGTCAATAGCACAGTGTCTCCTTATGGTTCCACCATACCAATATTAACACGGTGTTAATGATTTAGCTTATGAAGCTTCAGGTGGGACTGTTTTGAAACGTATCAACTGTCATGCATGAATGTTTAAAAACTACTGAAAGTAATCGTTCTACTTTTTCATATTTTCCTTTCTCTACAGATCATAGCCAAAAAGATGGGCTAGGAAAGCTATGATTATTGTGACCAACATGACACGCTTTCTTATTGACTTACCCGAGGCTCAACCTGAAGGACAGTCAGACATCAACATGTCGTTCACATAAGGTGGTTAGCCTTTGTTTGTCCCTCTCTTACATCTTTAGGAAAACAGCTACAGAGTAACGGACAAATAAGGGCAGAATTCTGAAGAGAATGGTGACAAAACACTGGGAAGGGACTGGGGAGAAATACAAGATTTAAAAGCAGTGAGGGTATTTTGATTATTCCAAGGGAAAGGTAAGGTAGCTATGTGTGATACATCTTCCTCCAAGTTAGGTCTTCCTGAAATTTAACAGGCAGGTGATGAAGTCGGATTCTCATCAAAATATTTTGGGTTGATGTAGCTTAAGAGTGGATCTCTGTGGGTTTGAGACCAGCCTGGTCTACAAGAGTTAGTTCCTGTGCAGGCTCCAAAGCCACAGAGAAAGCCTGTCTCGAAAAATTTAAAAAAAAAGTGAACAATTTTAAAAAGCTCTTAGACTCCTAGGGGATGCAGGGCATCTTGGTCTACACACACACACACACACACACACACACACAGAGAGAGAGAGAGAGAGAGAGAGAGAGAGAGAGAGAGAGAGAGAGAGAGAGAGATACAGGGATACAGGGACAGGAAGAGGTAAACCAGTTTTTTCCTCAGTCCTAGGAAAAAAACAGTTTTTTCCTCAGGGCCAGCTGTTTTTCTAAGCACATTCCCAGGCAAAAGAGTTCAGAGGCCTGTGTAAGTCTGGCTACAAGACTGCCTTAGAAGAGGCTCTGAGAGCACCATGACTACATGAACACCCAAACAAACAACATAACTCAACCTGAGTCAATACAGTTCATTGGCTGAGACTGAAGCTCATCTTTTGCTTAAAACATCTTCCTTAGGATGATTACATTACAAAGGTACTAAAATCTCAGAGTATTAAATGCTGCAATAAAATGCCACCTGTACACACATCCACTCAGCATAGATTCTAGGAATTTCAATGCTCTCTCGCTCAGTATAAAATGCTACTGCTGCTCCCGGTTAGAAACATCTCCTGTTCCAAACACAAGGAAACAACTCTGATAGTCTACTGGCAGTGTGAGGACAGGATCCCCCTTTATTTGATCACAGCCACAGGAACAAGAATAAGAACTGCAAGGAAAGGAATAGCAATCCCATCAGGGAAGAAATACGCCATCTGCCAAACACTACTGCCCATCCCCAACAAGTGCCAAGATATGTGGAGATAACCTGAAAACTTGAGTGCACAAACCCAGCATGTGCAATAATCGTCCAAGGCACATCCCAACGTAAGAAAATCCAGTCCAGGATTTGGGGAGATGTCTTAGCTGAAGTGTTTGTGACTTGTAAGCATGAGACCTTGATTTTACATAGTTTCCAGTCTCTGTGTTGTAATGACTCTAGAATGACAGAGACACGGTGATACTAAAGGTTTCCGGGCCATCCACTATAGCTAAATAAGTGAGCTCTCAGTGTAGTGAGAACCTCTACCTCAAAGTATAAGGTACCAATAGAAGGAGATACCCACATAGACCTCTGGCCTCTACAGGCATACCTAAGCATGTGTGCTAATACACACACAAAGAAAGAGAGTGGGAAAGCAAGGATGGATGGAGGGAAGAAGCGGGGAGAGGAAGAGCAGAGAGGAGGAGCAGAGAGCCCAGGAGATCCTGTGACTCAAAGAACCACAGGACATTTGATGATCACCTTATCTCTGGAGCTGGTCTCCAGGCTGCTTTCAAGATCTTTTCATAAATCTAATCTTTATCTACCAAGGAATTGTATAAAATAACTCCCTATAGGAATGGAAGAGAAACCCGAAAGATAACTGCAAGTATTTTGATCACTCCTGCTCTCTCATTCCTCCAGAAAGGTGAGTGGTGGCAGAGTCTCCACACAGACATTGCACCTTACAGTAGTCTACTGGAAAGAGAACAAAAAGGCCTTTCTCTCTCAACACTCAGACCCTCTCCCACAGGAAGTTCTCAATGTCCCCAGAACACCTCCACACAAACATTTTTTCTTCTTCCCAGGAATCAGACTGTCCCCACTTCGCTATGAAGTTTAACAAAGTCCAGAAGGAGTAGAGAGAAACTAAGAGCAAATGGCTGCCTACAACAATGATGAAAGCCGAGGTAATTTGGAGGGGTCTGTATAGGAAAGGACATCTCTAAGAGCACCTGAGGAGGAGTGCGGAGAATGTGATGCTAAATCCAAGGTACCATGAGTGTATAGTCTAGTTGCTGGCACTTGTTTTTTGGCTTACATGTATTATGATTTATTCCACAGAAAAGCATGAAATGGCACTCAGGCAACAAATGTTTAGTGATTTCTCACTTTTCTTATCTGACGTTCTTTCCAACTTTTATGTTCAATATTCTTGAAGCTCTATCATCTTTGCGACATCTCTATTTTTCCCCAGCTGTTACTAAGAACTCTTGTTAAACCTATGTTTAAACATCTCAGTAGGAATTTAATCTTTTACCCCAAACTCTTTCCAATATGTCTCTCCCACCCTTTTTCATCCTCGATTTTTCTCTTTTCCAGCTAGGATCTGAATTTTTGGTCTTGCATGACTACTTTCGGGTACAAGTGACCACACTCTCCTTTTTCATCAATATCTTCTTGACTTCATTGATTACTTCCTGTGTTTACTCTAGTCTAACTAATCATTTTGTCCTGATTTTGGGGCTCTTCTCTCATGCTCAATTTCTAAATGCTGTTATGCTACAGAGAATTTTTCTGAGGCACTCAGTGAGGGATGGAAACTATTTCTTCAAATTAATCAGCTGTATACGCTGCCTGTCTCCACTATTCTTGTAGTTACGTTTTCACTCAGACTTAACAGAGTTATTTTGGTCCTTCAGAAGTGATTATATCTGATCTTTCTCAGGACTTTTGCATCAGCTGTTCCCTCTGCCTGGAAATCATTCATTCTCAGAACTTAAAATAAAATATCATCAGGAGGGCCTTCCTCCGCTACTTGGATACTAGGTCCTTCAATTTCAAATGCACGTCCTACTTACTTTTCTTCTTAGCTTTTCAAACAAACATTTATTACTCCTCTGGAGTCAGATTCATTCATCCTTACTGTACGTCTGAAGCTGAAAATAGTGAATCTCATGTCTTTCTCACCAGTGTGAGAAGGAGCACAGTGTGATGAGTGTGATGTGGGTAAGTACATAAGAAAAACTTCTGAATAGACTAAAACAACATAATAAAACATTTTTTTAGTAAATAAGCTGCTCTTACAAAAGAAAGCAACAAAGTTGAGGTTAGCAGTCACTCATGTTTGCATATGGATTCTATTATTTTGAAAGTATTTCAGCAAATCACCAATTCAACACATGAAAGAGTGTTTACTAGGTTAAAGATTTGACCCATTAAATATCAAGAACTTTTCACAATAAGGAAACTTATGGTCCACACAGTAATATTTTGAGTATGAGTAAAAATTTGTATATACATGCTTTTTTATTATATTTATGCTATTATAAATTGCCTCAAATTGTTATTTTGCGATGATGGGCTACTTTAATAAAAATACTAATTTGTATTTTAACTAACGTCTGTCAGTTAAAATAACAAAGATTTTAAAGATATGACCAGGAGTCATTTGAAACTGACCAGACATCTTTGGAAACACTTCTATATTTCCAATCACAGATCAGAACATCAATGTAAAACTTTGTACTTATGTACCTCAGAAGAAGAATAGGAAATATGCTTTGGTGATAATTTGTATTTTCATCGTAGTGAAGTAAAAGCCAACTGCCAACAATATTTCTGTCATGGTTTTTTTTATTGTTATGACAAAACACCATGACCAAATAAACGTAAAGAATAAAAAGCATATTGGGTCTTACAGTTGAGAGGCTGAATCAATGACCGTCATTGCTGCAAGTTATTTGGTCACACTGTGTGAAAACGTGTCTCTGTTTCACCACACCTGTCTAAGGCACCTTCTGATTGACTTAATAAATAGCTAAAACCCAATAGAGGGCAGGAAAGAATAGTCAAGACTGTCAGGAAGAGAGAATAACTTAGGGGAAGAATATGAGAGGGTGTGATACAACAGCAAGATGCAGAGAAAATCAGATGTACATTATGGAGGAGAGATATTGAGTCATGTGGCAGAATATAGATGATTAAAAATAAGCTAAGGCCAAGAAACACCTGTTACATATCATGGTATGGAGCAGGTAGCAGGTAGCCAGGCCATGGAGCTGCAACATTAGCTGAGAACTTACATTCTGCTCCATAATCATGAGGCAAAGAGAAATAACTGGGAATGTCATGGGTGTGTATAACTGAAATCCAAGTGACATATTTCGAACAGGGTTACACCTCCTAAATTTTCCAAACAGTTCCACCAACAGCCTACCCCTACACTGAAGTGTATGAGTGTATAGGCCATTTTCCTTCCAACAACCACAATATATATTCTTGTTTACACTATACAAGTGTCTTAGATTGGCATACAAACCTGAAACACATAAAGGTAAATACACAGAAAAACTATACTTGAATTTCTTAGTTTCTCTTTTCTGTATCTTTAAACCCTGCATAACAATATCTAGTAAATATTTTGTGTACATGTGTCAACTACAAATTATAATTTTATATTATAATGTAGATCTGTAAAATGAACACGACTAGAAGGAAATGGGAAGGGAAATTCTAAAATGTTCTTTTTTTTCTCCTATTTCATGGAACAGTTTGAGGAACATGAGTGTTAGGAACTTTTTTTAAAACATTTGCTGGAAATTGGCAGTGAATCCATCTGGTCCTGAGCTTTAATTTATTGTGAAAAGTTTTCTTTTGCTTTAATTTCTCTGATCGCTAGTGACCTGTTTTAGCTGATTATTTCTTCTTGATTTAATATTAGGAGAGTGTATGTCCTCTTCAAAGTCTATTTTATTTGTTTCTTCTAGTTTATTTTGGGACTTTTTTGGAATATAAATTTTCAAAATATAGCATAATGAGTCTCTTTATTGTACTGTCATCTACACTAACTTCCTCATTTTTAAATATAGTTTTAATTTGGATGCTCCCTCTGTCATTCCCCCACCACTTCTTCCTTTCTCTCTCTTTCAGTTAGTTTAGCTTTAGGTGTGGAAATTTTAATTTTTTTATTCTTTTCCGATTCACAGGTGAGGCTGGATACCATGAAGTCCTTTCCAAAACCTGTGGGTAGACCCTTTTGCTGTGTGTCCAGCTCTGTCCAGGTCCCAGAGGTGGAAGAGAGACCCCGTCCTGCAGGTGCAAGTGTCTTAGATTGGCATAATCTCTTGAGCTAGTTTCTTTGCTTTTGTCCCCATTCCTCCTCTTAATATTTAAAACTCTAGTTCTTTAGATATGGAGAAGTGTCTGTTGTGGTTTCTTTGAACACATTCTCTATACACAAACGGTGTTTACCTCAGATCTATCCCAAGGATGTTTCAACTCAGTTTCTTGATCATACTGCAGAGGTCTTCTGCATTGCAGTCGTGTTCATCTTTTACTTAATGAGGCTGGACTCCAGCAACCTTGACCTCTTTTCCATATATTCTTTCTTCTATTTGATCTTTCTTTCAAATTGGTGAATCCTTCCAATATATTTTTGCTTAATTAATTGATTTTTGGAATATTTCTGATTCCTTTTTTCAATATCTCAATTTCTCTTCATAATTTTTCTTTTTCCTTTATCTTTTTTCTCTTTTAGTTTTTTTGAGACAGGGTTTTGCTGCATAGACCCAACTATCCAGAAACTTACTCTGTAGACCAGGATGGCCTCAAAATAACAGAGATCAACCTTCCTCTGACTCATGAGTGCTATGGTTACAAGCAGGTGCCACCATCACCTAGCTACACAATTGTTTTCTGATTGCTGACTTTTAACCATGTTGCTGATTTTAGCATATGATTTATTGACTTTTTTATCTTGTCTGTTTAGTTCTTAAGGCTTGAGTATAAAATTATTTTCCATTGTCTTTTCTTTTTAATGTCATTTTATAATTTTTACCATGAACCTTCTGAAATCTTCATCTGAAAAATTTCATAATGCCTTTAAATTTAGTTGGTAGAGTTATGATCTTTGAAAGAGTCATATTTTGTTGCTTTCTCTCCCATTTTTTCTCCTTTTTCACTGAGACTCATAATCTGCTAGTTTGAGTAGCTCTTGCAATTCAGTGGGTAGATCTTGTCTTTCAGAAGGCTACACAAGAAGGTTTAGTCACTAATGCTAACTGCAAATAAAAAAGAACCGTGTATCTCCTGAGTAAATTGGGAGCATGGGGACCTTGGGAGAAGGTTGAAGGCGGGAAGAGGTAGGAAGGGGAGCAAAGAAAAATGTAGAGCTTAATAAACAATAATAATAATAAAGAACCTTGTCATATCCAGTCCCAAGAAATGATTTTGAAACAAAGTTAGAGAGTTGTAAGCAAGAGAATAAAAATTAATAATGAGTATTAAAAGTATAAGACAGATGAAACAAAATCTAGACAGGGAAGATAAAGGAAGGAACATACAGAGAAGGAACACATACAGAGAAAACAAAAGAAGAGCTATGGCAAAGGAATTTAGATTAAAGCATGCAATATCACAAATACAATTACAGAAATTTTTTAAAGTACAGTAAATGAAAGTATCTTGCTAAATGTACAACCAGAAAGAAAATCATAGGGTTAAAAAGAAATAAAAATAAAAATTATGTGGTGGGTAACTTCTTTCTGAGTCCTCAGAAATTGAAGATGTGCAGTTATTCACACTGTGGCGTGAACTTGCAGACCCTTGTCTTTCTTGTGTGTAGATGGTCTTCTTGCTGAGATTGTGCTGAACAAGAATCTGATATATACTTGATCATTCTTCATCTTATTCATTTTCATCCGTTTCTTCCTAAGAGCCATCACTGGAAATGCTTAGTTGTTTATTCTGTGCCCGAGAAGGATCACCTTTCTAAGTAATGTTTTAAGTGAGCTTGTGTCCCATGTATATTGGAAGTAGGAGAAATAGCTGCACTGAGATGGTACAGGCCAAGAACGTGTCTTGGTGACTCCAAGATCCCCTGAATTATACAACTGTGGATGTAAAGCACAATCGTGGAATTTTAAAGTTCTTAGGTCACAGATACATAGTTTCATAAGTTATTCTACCTACTGACCCAAGATTCAGAGACATCAAACTAAAGGTTTATACTAATTTGATGACGTATGTTCTTGACCATTGAAGGAAGTCCTATCCTCCTTAGATGCTTCCTTATCTGGGCTTGGCCTCCTGCCATCTGTGCATTGTCAACTTTCAGCCTTACTGCTTTTACAACTGCATCTCTGAGTCTAGCTTCATCTAGATGCTGTTACAGGCAGCTTTGAGGCTCCCTGAGAGACTATTCTCATCTGGTTGCCAGGACTGTCAAAACTGAGCATTTCTGACCTGTCTTTTTTCACTGACCATAGGACCTAGGTTTTAACAATAGGTTCTGTCTTAATTGTTGTCCCTCCATCCACTGTTCTATGAGTTTTGTGACATGCCACGAGTGGGCTTTCCTCTCCAGTTCTGACATCACGGTGAGGTCTGTGGGCATGCCCTGAATGCAGAACTGCACAACTTGTCTGCTTTTTCTTTAGAAGTCATTTGTGCTTCCTTTCTTTGACCCAGGAGACTACTTGGCAGAGGTTGTTTGGCAAGATACCCTGCATCACCCCTCTTCCTCTGCTTAGCTCAACTATCCTCTTACCTCCCTCCTTGGTCTGAAAAAAGAGAAAAAAAGAACATTAGTTATCATAAGTTTGTGTGAGTGCGCATCTCCTTGTGACATTTCCAATGGAGTTCAAAGGACAAGTTTGAGGAGCTGATTCTCCTTCCACCATGGGCCAGGGATCAAACTAGCAGGCTTGCAGGCAAGCACCTTTACTACGTTAAATTCCTCACTAGCTTCCTTTGTACATAAATCTCTTCTTCTATATTTTTGAAATATGATCTATTTTTTTCACATTCTAACTCTTTACCCACTCAAAGAGAGGTAGCCTTTTGCCTACCATTTTACCTACGTATCTGATAATTTCTTTTAAGAAACTTTGGAGAGTATTTGCTGTATTTATGTCTATATTTCAATGTCAATATCTTGTCCCTTTTATTTCTTCTTTTTTAGTTTTAGAGAAATGTAATATGTAATGATAACAATTTTCTTTGCATTTCACTGTTAAGTTTGAATTTGACATTAAAGCGTGTTCAGGAGAGCATGACCTTTGGAGGCACACAGACCTGAATTGAGTTTTGGCTCTTCTAGTAAGGCAAGAAAGAGTCCTATTCAAATCTTCTGGTTCCTTTTTATTTTATTTATTTTTTTGTTTTTAAATTTATTTTCTTTTCTGTGCCCTTTATTTTTTCCTTTTATTTACTTAGATTTTATTATTTGTCAGTTTCATACATTAATATAATGAATTTTAGTTCCTCTGCATTTGCCTCTGCATGCCTTTCATCACTGACTACAATCCTTAACTAATCCCCTTCATATTTTCACATGTTATTGTGTGTTGTTCATAGAGATTAATTAGATTTCATTGCAAAAGAATGTATGGAAGGTTGTTTAATGGAATGAGGATACTTAACAGTAACATTTAAGAAACTGACAGCACCTCCCCCAACAGGTTCAAGTTGCCAAGAGGAAGATTAGTGTCAAGAATATACAAAGTATTCAATTTTTAATTTTGCTTTTCAGATTTTTTTGTTTCCTTTATTTTTGAAGTTACATATAATTTATCTGGGTTTAATAACTCAATTTTCATTTTATTTTTATTTTTCTCCTAATCTTAAGTAGAATGCTCAACATTTGCATTTATTTCCTTCTATTCTAATACAAGTACTTATTCCTCTAAGGACCGTTTAACTCTATGTCACATTTTGATATATAATACTCATTATCAGCCTATTCCAAAGGTTTTGTCATTTTCTGCTGTGGTGACTACATTAACACACAACCTATTAGGTACACCAGTTATTGTAATTTCTGTGGTTTTGTTTTTTATTATTAATGACTCTTTTATTACATTTTAGCTAGATAATGTAATCCATATAAAGCCAATACTTTGAAACATGCTGATGCTTGCTCTGTGGCAATTACACACTATTTAATATAAATGTTTCATGTGAACTTGAGATTGATTGCTGGCTGTGGTGTTATATGTAAGCTCATTGTGTTGAGCATATAATTTGTGCTGGTCAAAGATGTTAGATCCTTATGTCCTTAGTAGTCACTTAGTTTTGTTTGGTTATAACAATTAGGGAAAGCTGTATTTTAATACTTTCTATTATGAACTTGGATTCCTCAATATTTCTTTTGAGTTTTGTCAATACATACATTATTAGCACATATAAGAATTGCCCATACTATATTATGAACTTTTCTCTAAGAATTTAGATGTGGACAGAGTTTATATTTGCTTCACTGATATATTTTTATAACTATCCCTACCTTATTATTTGCCATAAATATTAGTTTAGTGACCAAAATTATCTGTGCTTTATCATTAAATACTATCATTAAAAACACCTTTTCACCTTTGAGACAGGGCTTCTATGTAGAACACATGTTGTTTTATAACTCATTACTTTCCAGCCTTAACTTCTCATGTAGTGGGGTTGCAGGCATGCTAGACTGGAAGCACATCTTTAGGTGTTATAAGTCTATTTAACATAATTAAATTGCTTTTATGTGAGATAATATTCCTACTTCCGTTCTGCTCTTAATCTTTGTGTTATGTAAGAGGTAGTTGTTGCAAATGGTTTGATATTTATGGGGCTGAAACTACCACTGAAGCATGTTGAGAGTACATATCTTCACATTGTATCATTTTTTATGTTAATATATGCCTTTTACCCATATTTATTTTGGAGCATTTTAAATTAATTTTGGCGGGGTTTTTATTTATTCTGTTTTTTGTATATTTAAAGTTACTTATTTATTTTCAATGATTATCCTAGACATACTATGTGTACTGACCATGAAACAAAGACTCGCAGCCTTCAGAATGGAAGGAAAGTGATTGGTAACATCTTCATAGTATTATGTACACATTTTTGCTCCCATGTTTTGTCATTTTGCTCCACCCAATTTTTATTAATCTTAGCAGATGAATAGCATTGATACCATTGGGTACATTTTTAGTTATGTCTTGACAATTACTTTATTTGGCTATTTATTTTTCTATTCCTATTCCTCCAGTTTTGTTCATGAGAATAAATCATCAGGATAGTTAAAATAATTTATGTGTGTACTGTACATTCTCTCTGATATTATATAGTCTACTAGTTTAGGGCTTCCCAAGAAAAATAAATTAGAATACATTAAGTTAATACATAAATACCAAGTCTTAAAGAAATATGGTCCTAAAAATAATTGTATGAGCATTCTATTCTACCAAATCAAAAGAGTTTCTTAAACTTTGAATTTCCCAACATATGTAAGAGAACAAGAGCCTCTGGTTTTTCTATATTTTTATGTCTTTGAGCTTTCATATTAGCTCAGTACTGTGTAGATTTATTTTGAGTATTTATTTATTTTGAGTATTTCTACAAGAAATACTCAAGCTTTGTTCAATTACTTTCTTTTATTTATATTTTTTGTGTGTTTCCTTTTATTTTTTCTTTTTCTATTGTTAAAAGAAAAATTTACGTTTACTCCCCTTGTTCCCGGCCCTCCCGCTCCCCCACCACTACCCCACCGCCCTCCCTCTGCTTCCTTAAGATGGTGCAGGATACCCTGTCCTATGGGAAGCCCAAGGCCCGCCCCCCTCCATCTCGGTCTAAGAAGATGTGCATCCATATAGAATAAGTTCCC